>BSBK01008103.1:100000-250915 GCA_027943335.1 Chamaecyparis obtusa | reverse complement strand
ATTAATGCAAGAGAATGAAATGAACTAAATGGACTAACAATGTAAGATAATGAAATGAACTAAATGGATTAACAATGCAAGATAATGAAATGAATTAACTATGCACTCGAGGATGAGACAAATTTAATAATGCAATGCAATCTAAGATGAAAATGAGTTAATGGTTCAATTTAGGACGAAAATGATTTAGTAATGCAACCTAGAATAAAAATGAATGAATTGATGCAACGTAGATGAATTGATTTAGTTGATGAAAAAGCTGATGAACTAAATTATATAATGCAAGATGAAAGGGAATGAAATGTTTTATGAATGCAAGATCTAATATGATTTAGTAGAGAAAATTAAAATGACAATGCAAATTGAAGCGAACATGATTTAATAAGGTAAGCTATAATGACAATGTAAAATTAAGTGAACATGATTTAATAATGCAAGCTAAAATGACATTGAAAAATTAAGCGAACATGATTTAATAATGCAAGCTAAATGACGTGGAAAATTAAATGAAATGCCACTAAAAATGGCGGTGGAGATGTATGTGAGATGAGATGCAAAGGAGTGAACCGCAAGGATGGGAACAAGAGGGGGGGGGGGGGGGGGGGGGGGGGGGGGCGGGGGGTGGATGTAGCATATCACTACTTGACTAGATCCTTGCTGAGGGGTGGGGGATAATGAAATGGGATAGGTAGTGGGCAAGAGGGGATTTACAGAATCCAAATCTATAGGGTACTGATGGAAATAGAAAGAGATAGTTGTCAGGTTTGCATCAGGATGAGGGGTTTGGTAATGATTGAAAAGGTGAAGGGGTGTTAAGTGGGCTTGTTTAGTTTTAAGGATGTTTGCTTGGTTTGATAGTGGGATTGTGTAGCTGAGGAGTTTGATAGGAGGTGATTTAATGAAGCTTGAGCATGGGGTATTCTGAAGGGGAATACCACCAAGTAGTTTGAGCACTTAGTTTGATATAGCAAGAAAAGGGACTAGCTTGGGTTAGAAAGAACTCAAGGCCATGTTGGTAATGATGCATAGGGCTGACATGAAAAAGGACACGCAAGGGTTGTCCAAACATCACACATGAACCTAAGAGGAGACAAGGTGAAAAATATGCTGAGGAACCCACAAACAAATGACACTTCTTGAATGCGCCATGTGACCCTGGGAGATCACATGTAGATCGTGGAAGGGTTGCATTTGATTGACTCACAAGCAAAAATAAAAAGATCAAAAGAGACGTTGGCTCAAAAATTGTCCCTCATCGTAGCATGCCATAATATAGAGGATGGTGGCAATGTTGATGAGAGAAACATCATGAAGCTATAAAGAACAAAAAGAAACTAAAGAAAGCATTACAAAAAGTAATGAAAACCCAAAAGATGTCCTTTTCCAAAAGAGATTAGTTGACTGTGGGATAGTGGGATTAGGTCGGAAAAGAGGAAAGATGCATCCCACAAGGACTTGGTTAGTGGGATTAGCTGCAAACTGAATTTTTGATTGGAAAATAGGAGAGTTTTGGATAATCACAATGACGGGGAACACTTGCTGAGGTAGCTACTAGGAATTTGCATCTTGGGAATGTCATGCATTTTGAGATTAAGTCGGGTGCCAAAAAAATGAGGATATGCATAAACGTCAACTGATAAAGACTAGACAAACACACATCAGGACACTATATACATTCGACTAGTTTACAAAGCTGAGGACAATTCAACAAGTGACAATTATGTACATAGCTCAGTGTTTTAGGGATAAGACATGCCTTGGTATATATAGTAAGCTCAGGACATAGGATAGTAATTATCTTTTGTGGAGGCGATGATAAGAACACCTTGGGAAACAAGAGGGGTGGAAGTGAAAGAAGCATGAGACAACTGTTGGTGAAAGATGGGTTTGATGGTAAGACGAGATTTTGATAGATAATGATACGGTCCACTATGTGTGGTGCATGTTTCTAGATTTTTACCAAAATAATTGTCCAAGGCGCCTAATTGTCAAATTTTCACCATTGGATGATTATTTCTCTTTACTTTTTTGATTGTATTTTTTTTATTTCTTTTTTCATTTATTTGCATTTTTCATTTTTTATGAATTTTTTAGGGTCATAAGGATGGTTCTGTTAGAATGATTTTGAACAATAGAGAGGGGGGTGAATCAGTTGTTCTCAGGTCCAGATGTACCAATTGAACTTTTCAGCACCTTAAGAAACTTAGATCTAATCAACAATTCAATTAAGTCTCTTTAACATATATTAGAAACATATAACATGCAAGTCCATTGTCCAAAAGTGATTAACTTGCAGAATATAAAGCTTTCAACACATCCACATCAAAATCATTCACATAAGTATATCACCAGGATTTATAGGGGAAACCCAATTTAGGAAAAACCACTTTGTAACATGCTACTAATTTTCACTCTTCTGAAGTGCGCTCTGTGAAAAGCCAACCCTGTTAAAGGTTTACATACACACTGTTAGGTGTGAACTTGTTAAAAGATTTAAAACACTGTCAAAAGTGGTTTGGTCAGAGGACTTAAGAACATTCCATTAGAATGTCATCTTGATTAAAGGATTTATACAATGACTGTTAGGTCAACTTTGATTAAAGGATTTAGGCCAATCCAATGGTTAGAAAGTAATAGTAGTTTCTGATTTGGAAAAAAATACAACTCACTTGGCAAATATAGATCCACTTCGCACATATTAAGGTTTGACATTAATGACAATATAGAGGGTGTGTGTAGCTACTCGACTAGAAACTCATATTGTGCTACATCGTGAGGGATCTCTAATAAAGACTTGATAGTTGCCATTGCATTAACTGCCTTGTTCTAAAGTCTTGGCATTTTTGTAAATTGTATTTTAACAATTTGTTCTTTTAATTTATCCACAAGCTCGTTGTATGGAAGTATCTTGTTGTCCTTGGTTTGAAATTCATCCAACACCTGTTTGATAATTAGTTGGGAGTCTCCAAACACTTGCAATTCCATTATGTTCCATTGAATAGCTATACTGAGGCTGGAGATGAGTGCCACATACTCTGCAATGTTATTTATGCAGTGGAACCCTATTTTGAAGGACTTAGGGATGTAATAACCTTCAGGGGTGACAAAAAGTATTACTGCTCCTGATCCATGGGATGTATATGATCCGTTAAAGTATAACTTCCACATAGGTTGTTCCTCGACCATGCAAAGATGTTCATCTGGAAACTCCATCACCAATGGGTATGTATCGACTAAAGGTGATTCAACGATCTAATTGACGATGACCTGCCCTTTGATGGATTTTTGAATGACATATTGGATATTGAATTCACTAAGAAGCATTACCCACTTTGCCATTCGACCATTGAGTGTTGTTCTGGAGAGAAGGTACTTGAGGGGATCAATCTTTGAGACTAGCTTCACTATGTGGTTGAGCATATAGTGACGAAGCTTTTGAGTGGAGAAAATCACCACCAAGCACGCTTTTTACATAGGGGAGTAATTCAACTCATAGCCCACCAGTGTACAACTGATGTAGTAGATAGTCCTCTCCTTTCTATTATCGTTGAGCTGCATTAGGAGTGCCCCTAGTGCCATAGTGGTTGTTGATATGTACACAATGAGGGGTCTTCTTGGCATTGGTGGTACGAGGATTGGTGAATTTTCAAGGTACTCTTTTATGTTTTCAAAGTTGCGCTGACATATTGGGTCCCATTTGAAACTTGTGTCCTTGCGCAACAGGTGTGTGAATGACTGGCAGTTGTCTACCAGCTTTGAGATGAACCTTCACACTGATTGTAAATTTCCATATAGACTTCTTAAATGTTTGAGCATTCTGGGAGGAGGCATTTCCATTATGGCTTTCACCTTCTTTGGGTCGATCTCTATGCCCCGTTGTGATATAATAAATCCCACAATCTTTTTGGACATAAGGCCAAAGACAGATTTCTTAGGATTCAATTTTAGGCCATAGTGATGCAGGAGATCGAACACATGCTCTAGGATATTGAGGTGTTCCAATTGTGTTTTAGATTTGGCAAGGATGTCATCTACATAGTCTTCAAGGATGTTATGGATCATGTCATGGAAGATTGTGGTCATTTCTCTTTGATATGTAGCTCCTGTACTCTTTATCCCAAATGACATCATGTTATAACAAAAAGTTCCCCATGGTATCGTGAATGCTATTTTATGTTGATCTTCTTCTGCTATTCTAATTTGATTGTACCCTGAGAAGCCATCCATAAGCGATAACATCTCATGGCCTGTTGTAAGGTCGATTATCATATCGATGTTGGGCAGTGGGAAATCATCCTTGGGACTTGCTTTATTTAGGTCTCTGAAGTCGGTGCATATTCTGATCTCTCCTAAAGGCTTAGTGACAAGTACCATATTTGAGATCCATTTCGAGTAGTCAATAGCTTTGATGATTTTTTTCTTGTAGGAGCTTCTCTAGTTCTACTTTTACCAGAAGGGCTACTTTTGGATGCATTTTTCGAAGCTTTTGTTTAACTGGTTTGGTAGTTGGATCCATGACAAGATGATGAACAACTAGATTTGGATCAAGCCCTGGCATATGTGCATAAGACCATACAAAATTGATCGTAGCTTCTTGGAGGAGTGTAGTGAATGCTTTTTCTTTAGCCTCAGACAAGGACACTGCGATGCAGGTGATCCATGGGTACTCTTCCATTCCTAGATTGACAAGATTAGTGTCTTCGATGAGGATGGATGATTTCTCTGGCCTATGGTCTCGGATGGGGGAAGAGGCAAATATTCATCCTCTATCACCTTAGAGAGTTTTTCACCAGAGGATACACCCTTTTTTTTCACTATTTTGGAGTCGGTATGTGCCCTAGAGGGGTTTTCACAGAAGGAATCTTTATTTTCTTTTTTATTTTTAGTTTTGCGACTGAAGACTTCCTCTTCCCCAAAATATCCCTTGGGGTTGAGTTGAAAGACGCATGTTGATTCCTACCTCTAGTCTGGCTATTGATCTCTGATGCCCATGAATCTTAGAAGTGCTTCCTCTCTTTGGAACTCATCACTATGTGCCAGGCTTGGTTGGTCCAAGTCTATGAGGTTAGGGTGGAGGAGTGGGAGATCAATGAGGTTGATGATGAGTTGATGAAGGATAGAATTTACCAGAAAGGTTTCATCATTGAAAATATCACTGTAGGCTCTTTTTTCTTCCTATGCTAGAATGTCTTTAGCTTACACAAGTTCATCTTGGATATTCAAGAGGGTCACGCTAGGTAAACTTATACCCCTCGCCATGACACTGGGTCCTTGTATGTGCAAGAGAGGGGTATTAAAATCAAGGCCTCGATGTGGTGGATTATGTGATGCTTCCATGGGGTCTTTTATTCCATCCTCTTTGGGTCTGAGGCCACCACCTCAATAGTTCCATTTCTCATTGGCCCATTTGTGGGATATGGGGTATTTGTCCTTAAAATACCCGAGAGGCTCAGTGTCGGGAGGTGGGAAGTCCTTGTACAACTTGTTAGAGTAATATGTGCTTGCTTATTAATTGAATCATATTGATTTAATTATTAAGTCACTTATTACCTCTTTCAACTTAAGCTAAACTTTAGGCATATAATAGTTAATTACTTTATTAATTATTATTATGCAACCTAAGGTTTTACCTTTTTAGGTTTTTTGGTCTCCTTTAATAAGGATTGATCTCATAACACTTTGTAACCTTTTCCGACATTTCATTATTGATTGAAACTTTTGTTTTTGCACATCATGGATTTCTCCTCTCTCATGGATCAATATGTTCAAGTCTCCATAGCTATTTTCTTCTCTCTCTTTTTGTGATAGGTGTATGCGTGCAGGTGTTCTTGGGAGCTGTGGGTTATTTTTCATCAACTCCAATATGGTATTAGAGCTTTAGATTTTCTTGCTCCCGTCCTCTTCCTAAGATATTCGGTCATGTTCGTCAGATCTTCATTTTCAAAGGGTTTCCTATCAGATCTGGGGTGGACCTATTTTTTTGGTCATCTTGGCTTCAAACAGACTTCACGATTGCATCCACAGCATCCAAGAACCCCCAGATCCATATACAATTTGTCAATTTTAGACAAAATTGGAATTTGTGGCAAAATGTTTTTTGTAACTAGCCTTGATATAGATCTTGAGGCACTTTGGGCAAAAATAGACCTCTCCATTGAGCTCGTAGAGCCCAAAAACCCCCAGATCCATATAAGACACATCCAATTCGGAGAACTTTGCATTTTGTGACATTTTTTCTTGTACTAGACATCTTGGCATGCTTCCTGAGATGGAATTTGTACAGACCGACACACTTCCCAAGATAGAATTTTTATGGACTGTCACACTTTCCAAGGTAGAATTCTGTATCTTGGCATGCAAATTGAGGCAAAAAATTTATTACCTGACTTAGAAATCAAGAAAAAATGTAGCACACAAATTGAGGCAAAAATCTGTACACCTGGCACACATCTAGAGGCGCGCATGTGATTTTTAAAAAAAAATAGTTTTTTTAGGGTGACGATGGCCATTTGGCTATCAAATTTAGACCCATCATTTGATGACATTAGCATGCATCATGATGATTTGCCCCATTTTTGGGCCCTTCGGCGCAACTGTTGGTTGTTTTCTCATAACTTGAGCATACGGTGTCAAAATCGGGCAAGCAAGATATTGTTGGAAAGATGGTTCCAAGCTGTATCTAGATGTGGAGGTTTGAATTTATGATTTTTCCTTTTTTATGGTGTTGTTTACTATTAGAGCCAGATGTTTAGTTTTGCACTCCAGGAGCTCTATCTTGTGCATCCAGACTCCATTTTAAGAAAATGATATATCGTTGAAAAGCTTGTTTTGTAATCATTTTAGTGTTGTGAGTCATTTTTACAGATTCTGATTGAGGTACATTTTATTTAGATTTTTGCATTTTTGCAATTCGGTGGATATCTTGGATGTTTTAGGTCCTGAGATCTTTTCCCTTTGAGGGATGACTCATCTAGGCTGTTCTTTTGTTTCAGCAACCTTCACTCTTCTTTGAGTAGTGTATACTTCAGTTTTGTAGCATTCTTTTATGCACAGACACTGATATAAATTGCCATTCTATTGCATGTATGGGATTTTACACATGTTCGTGCTCTTTGTACTCGCACTCCATTATAAAGTGCCAGGGGGGGTTTGATGTTTGCCTTTGTTTTCCATCTACTTTTTTTCATGTGAGAGTTCCTCCAACGACATTAGCCTCAGGTATCTTTATTTGTGTTTGTAGTCTCTTTGCACATTCGATCTTTCAGATTCTTCTTCATAACGCAGTTCATATTGGATGATCTTTTCAGTGTACCTGTCATTATTCACTTGTTAGTAGTATGGGGAGGTTTCTACTGTTGGTTCTACTGCTTCCTTGGTTCGATAGTGTAAACTATGTATTCAATATTTGATTCTATGTACTAGGTGGTTGCAGTGGCTGGGTACCTATGCATTCCGGTGAGATGGATCATTTACCATATGGAGACTCTTTCTTTCCTATGTTTTGGAGGCACTCTTCCAGCTTTGATTGATTAGCTCTTTAAAGTTTTGGTATTTATGCCATCTGTATCTTCGAGTTCAGGGGTTTGCCTTTGTTTTCCTCCTAATTTGAGTAGTGTTATTTGAGGGCACTCATGCAGATTACAATCTTCTCTACCTTGTCATATTTATGTAGAGGATCTTCAGATGATCAGTTTCTTCTTGACAGAGTTTGATGTTCAATGCTTCAGTGATGTTGTACATGTTCATCTTTGTTCCTATTTTTTTGAACATTCCTAATTTTGGAGGCTTCTTCAGTCCTTCAGACTAGTCTTGGTCTCTTTTTGGAGTAGAGTTTTTCCCATGTGGTTTTCTCTATTTCTTCGCTTTGTAGACTCTTTTTTGTACTTGGGTACCTGATTAGGCCTTTTGTTGCCAGGACCCATTTGCTTTTAGTAGTTCTTTCTAGGTTTTTAGCTTCTCCCAAAGTTTATCTTAAGGGGGGTTGTTATAGTAATAAAGTGTTTGCTTATTAATTGACTCATATTGATTTAATTATTAAGTCACTTATTACCTCTTCCAACTTAAGCTAAACTTTAGGCATATAATAATTAATTACTTTATTAATTATTATTATGCAACCTAGGGTTTTACCTTTTTAGGTTTTCTGATCTTCTTTTATAAGGGTTGATCTCATAACACTTTATAACCTTTTCTGACATTTCATTATTCATTGCAAATTTTGTTTTTGCACATCAAGGATTTATCCTCTCTTGTGGATCCATATGTTTAGGTCACTATAGCTATTTTTTTCTCTCTCATTCTATGAGAGGTGTTTGCGTGTAGGTGTTCTTGGGAGTTGTGGGTTGTTTTTCATCAACTCCAATACAACCATCTGTTGATGTCGGGTGCCAGCTCTTGGCCGTTTAGAATTATGTGGGAGAGACGAAAGTGGATGTCCCCACTTGTTTTACCTCAGGGTCTTCTTGAGGGGTTTTAGTCTGATGACATGGGCATCTCTGAGTGTGCGGGTCTAAGGGGAGGGCCCCTACTGCAAAAGCATTAGTGAGAATCTATTTGCTGCATCCCCTATTGTTGATCTTGAAGGAAGATAGGGTGGAGGCTAAGATTGTTTATGGATCGTAGTGGGATTAGGATAAACTGACAATGGAAATGCCTCTGTCGATTCTAGGACAATGAGTGTAGTGGGGGAGTGATGCTTCCAACACACGACAATACACAAAGGGTTGGGAATCTACATGGATGGTGATTTCAGTACCTTAATGTGGGAATTTGATGCATTGATGATAAGGGGAGGGAATGAACTTGATGGAATGGATCCACAGGTGGCCAAGGAGAATGTTGTACATGAGGTCATGATCAACAACATGACACACAGTCTCTTGAACTATTGGGCCTATTTTAATGGGTAGAAAAATGGTACCTTCAGAGGTACACTCTAAGTTGTCATAGGAATTTATGGTGATGATGTCATGAGAGATGTCTTCCTCTGTAAAAATTACTTGTTGGGAAAACTTCAGTGTACACAGGTTGAGGGCTGAACCATTCTCCATCATAACCCACTTGACGACAAAGTCATTGACCATGATGGCGATGTAGAGTGGGAGGTTGTGGTATGGTTCGATGGAGGGCATATCAGATGTTTTGAAGGTGAGTGTGGAAGATGTGGATAATTTCCCCACAAGGTTCTTGAACTGGATAGTGTTAATGTCCCTAGGGACACAAGCCTCTTGAAGGGTGTTATTGAGGATCTCCTAGTGAAGGGGTGATGTGCGAAGGAGATCAAGGATGGAGATTTGAGAAGGTGTATACCCAAAGTGTTCTAGGAGATTATATTGTGTAGTGGGGATGGTTGTGGGGTTCGTACCAGAAATAGATATTTGGCCTCTACGAGTGGTAACTGCACATTGATTATCAAGACCTTTGACATGGATCACATTCACAGTAGGTTCAACTCGGGAAATGCAACCAAAAAATTCATCATAGTTGATGTAAGCTGTGGTATAGTCTTTCTTGTTAGCGTCGTCACCTTTCTTGCACTTACGTTGGTTTTGGGGAGGGTTAGCGTTGGTTTGGTTCTTACCTGCATTGTGTTGAGGAAACACATTTTGTTATATTTGCAAGTTAGCATTAGGCGACTTCTGGGGAGGGGCATCAAATGTGATTTCCTTTTTGTCAATGAAGTCTTGGACATAGTTTTTGAGCTTCGTGCACTTCATGGTGGCATGTCCCTTGACATGATGGTAGTCACAATACTCATTATCCTTGTACCAGGTTGGTTTAGGTTTTGATTCATCAAATGTCTAGGTTTGTGGGTATACGATTAGATTGGCACTAGCCTTATGATGGAAGATGGCGTCCAAGGGTTCTCCAAGGGGAGTGAACATGCATTTTTTATTATTTTAGATGTGTGGCTTGTTTTGGCCCTGAGTGACATATATGGCATTGGTTTGATTGGTGGGTGGTTAGCAAGGCAGTTGTTGATAAGTGGGTGCTTATTGCTAGAATGTTGGGAGAGTGGAATTGGGGCCGACCACAACTTGGACATGTTTGGTATCTGTGGCTCCATTTGTGACCACATTTTTATTCTTGTTACTGTAGCGAGGTTGATTGTTATTGGACCTATCTTGTGAGCTCTCTTTGTAGTGTTTGATGGCACCATCTTCTAAAAGACCTCATTCAATGTCCCTTCCTTTTCCCTTTATGTCCTCATAGGTTTATATGCAATTCATTCGCATGATGTAGGATAACTTTGGGTGTAAATTGTCAATGAAAATATTGGTGAGATGTTTTTCTGCCAGTTGGTATGACAACCACATGGTGAGGTTCTGCCATCTTTGTAGATAGTCGACTAGAATCTCACCTCCTTTTTGTTTGGAATTACATAAATCTAGCAAGGAGAGCTCATTTTACATGTTGTGCACGTACTGGGCCACAAATTTGTCTGAAATCTTGGCAAAGGTGGTGACAAAACCATATGGTATCTTGTAGAACCACTCAATAGCAGTCCCTCCCATAATTTTGGGAAAGAGACACATGAGGAAATTGTTTCTATAAGCCACCTCTTGGCATGCCATGTAAATTGTTTAACATGGTTGACTGGATCTCCCTTCCCTTGATATTTATCAAATTTTGGCATTTCAAAGTGTTTGGGAAAGGGGATATCTATGATGGATCTGTCAATAGGGTATGGACAAACTTCTTTGAACTTGAATGCTTTTCTCTTGTTACCATCCTTGAGCTCCTTGAGAGCATTATTCTTTTCTTCCCACTCTGAGTTGATAGGTGTTGGAGTGGGTACTCCCATTGAAAATGGATTAGATGGTGCCAGTGAATATGGGGGGGATGTGCAAAGGGTACTGCAAAATTGGGTAGGGGGATTTTCCTGCCACATAGGTGGTTTGGAATGAGTTTTGAAGGGATTTCTAGGTGATTTATTGCTGTTGCAATGTTGATTCTGTTTGCTATGTGGGGTATGGTGTGGATTGTTTTTGGGGGATGAGAGGATTAGGTTGCTATGTTGGGAAATACTGATGCTAGGGAGGAGATTGGTAGAATGGTGGGGGCTGTTGATGAGATAGACCTTGGGCTTGTTTGATGTATGAAGGATGCATTCCCACATTATTGAGAGGGGAGATGGTGGCATGGGTATGTACAATGGGCGGTTGTATGAGGAAGTTGGTGAGATGGGAAGAGCTAAGCTGCTGTGATGGTGGAGGCACAATTTGAGATACAATGGGTGGCATAGATAGGTAATTAGTGAAAGTGGGAAAGGATGCAATGAAAGGAGGTGGTGGAGGCTATTGTGCTACATGATGAGATATGTGCCATTTTATTTGTATCCATAAGGCATTCATTTATACTTGGGTGAGACCCCAAGAAGCACCAATTATTCCCACAGTCTATGATGTGGAGGTGGCTATGAGTGTGGGAGCGAAGGTGGGATCTTGTGATGCAGACAGAGGGTTTTGGGATCCCATAAATAGCATTCTTGTTGTGAAGGAAACATGTTGGGCTTGTGTTCTTCTAATGAAGGGAGGTAGATGGACTTGTGCAACGCTTTCTTGTGCGATAGATTGGGTGAATGTGGGTTGGGTGGCGAAGGGGAATGTTTGTGTTGCCCCTTGGGGGAATGTTACTGATGTGGAAGCTTGACCTGTAGAAGGTGGGGGTATTGTGTGTGTGGTAGCTTGTGTGGGAGGAGGAGGTGGATTTTGCATGGATATCTGTGCCTGAGTAGCTACTTGTGTTGTGGTATGTGGAGGCGGTGCGCCCATGACAGAAAAGGGGGTAGATTGTGCCATTGTCTGAACTGTGGGACTTTCTTGTAAGAGATGGAGAATGGGTGAAGCCGTATGGGATAGATGCATGGTGGGATTGTGGATTTTTTGGACAATGACATGGTAGAGATTTATGGGAATATGTACGGGTCTTGTGGGATCAAAAGGCCATAGGTATGGTGGAATGGGAGTACCCTCCTATGCATAGTTTTCCAAAATGGCCAAGTAGTTTTGTGATATGATATCACTTACCATTTGTGCATGTCCTGGATGACACATGAATGCTTTCATAGAATCTGTGGTGGGTATTTCAATGGGTTCTGCCCACACATTCTCAACCAACGATAGTTGGGGGTCATATGTTACCATGGTGCCACTAGGATCTACTGAACTAGTGGCTTGGTTGTGGTCCATTCCTTTCCTCTTCTTTTATTGTGTCTCAACATGCATGAAATGCAAAGTCCTAGGATGGGGAGAATAGGGATGTGACAAGGAGATGTTTGTGGTATGGTTCTAGATTTATTGCAGATGATGTGACTTAGATGTAAGACTTGAGATGCTTAGATGAGAAGGACCTAGATGATGCACGATTTGGTAATGCCCTAGAAGATGGATGGCTAAAAGTCATTATGAGCTTCTTTCCTTGACATGAGATCAAAATATTGAGGATTTCTGTCCTTAGACAGACTTCTAAATTTTGGATGATGAGATCCTTACTAGTGTGAGCCAATATCTAGATCAAGATGATAAGGTCCACAAGAGTAAGTACTAGCTACCCTAGACAAGGTTTAGTCAAATAGGTGAAGCTAAGATTCTTTTGATTTTGGATAAGGTGTTGAGCAACTCAAAGTGGCTTTTGGATAGTGGATGATCTGGGATTTGGTTTTGCATAAGGGATGATTCTAATTGACTTTAGGCTTCCTAAGGGAATGACATAAATGCACCTAGGAGATGATCTAAGATGGCAGGGTGTTGAGATAGTCTCACAAGTTTGAAAAAGGATGGGATATGCCCTCTAGTCTTCGCTTTCAAGTCTAACAAACCGATGATTAACTTGGAAGCGTATGACAAAATGCTTGATTATTTCATTGTATTCCACATTGTCTAACTTCTCTTAGTAATTCTATTCCTTTTGGGTTGCAGTTAGGATGGATTGATCATCCTTGAGATTCCTCTCGGTGACCTTTTTCTCTCAATATACATGTTGTATTGGTAACTTGTCCTTCTTGTATTTTACTAATTTGGTCATAAGTCCAAAATATCTTTAATCTTTGAATATTGGATCTGTTAAGCTAGGAAGTGATTGTGGTAAGTGTACCTTGGCTTGGATTTGAATAAATCTAGATTATCTTTGGAATTATCGACAAGCAATCCCACAAGAGACAAAGCAATCTTGTGGGAAAATAGGTAGATGATCTCTTTGGAAATGAACTTGTAACTTCATTTGTGTATGTTTGAACAAATGTTTTATCTAGGCTTGGTAACTTTGAGAATAGACACAAGCAATTTCTACCCTAAGGAATTGGCGTGACTAAAAAACCTTTTCTCATTGACTTAGGCACACATCTAAGAGCTAATCAGAATACGAACATCACCAAGCATGCAATGGCTCTAGTCATGATGTCATATTATCAGTTCCAAGCAGTCAAGGATGGAAGGATATGATGAGTGTCTTGTGGTTTTTTCTATTCTCCTTGCACAAAGTTTAAAAATCCTTCCGGGTAGATCAGGTAGGTTTCTGATTAATGGTTTTTACTAAGATCTATGGCATCCTCCCAATCAATTTGTACGTGTGTGACTCACTTAAGAGCCTAGTTGATCATGCCAAAATCGTAGGGATATTCACCTACCTCGGGCTATCATCAACATGCCTCGCTTGAGCTTGAGAGGTTAAGGTGAGATTTTTTTCAACACCTTGTTTATATACCGATCAAGGAATTACCAGTTTGAGGTCATTCTCTAAAGAGGAAGCGCTTCTCTCTAGATAGGCCTCACTAGAAGTGAAGTCTATTGAACTTGATCTTTCTCTTCACCCAAGTTCCACGAAGGTGAGGGGAGAGGATACAGATACAAATTAATTTCTTTCACGTCACATATTTTTAACAAGGTCTTTGTGAGAAAATAAAATCTCTAAAGGTAGTGTTGAAAAAAAATCCTTCAAACACGCCAAAAAGTGCTCATTTCCAAATTGAACCTAGATTTAGACTAAGTATTTTCTATTCTAGAACATCAAAAACTCATTTTTAGCATGGAAGGTTCTTTCCTTTGAAACTTTGAAATGTTTTGAACTTTAGAAAATATTTCTTATCCTTTAGGTATTCAAGATTGTGTTTGATTGATTATTAAGAACCAAAACAAAATATGAGATTTTCTTTGTTCAATTTTGTTTCTTTAAGCATTCAAGATTTGATTGCATTCATTTTTAAGCATCAATTCAAAATGTGAAAGTTTTCCTTGTTCAATTTTAGCCTTTGTTAATTTTAAACCCAAATTGAAATAATGAGGTGTTGTGAGTACATTCAATGTTATTTTTAAAACCTCAAGATTAAATGCGTGAATTTTTTTTTTTATAAATAATTCATGATCCAGCCGAAGCTACCTGCAATCCCACAACAGGAAAAATCACGATCCCGTGGACCGTACTCACGATCCTGCAGGTCTGTCCATCTGACAAAATTTTAAACAGAACAGTAATAATAGAATTAAATATGATACCTACGGTCGCAATCCCACAAGGTCAACTTGCGATCTTGTAGATGTGTTAGTAGGTATGCAAGTACACATTTTGAGGCTTTTTGGTCAATTTTAAGTGCCTTATGGATTACAATATTACAGTGCGATCTTGTATGGTCAAACCTTGTTCCCGCGTTGCAGGTTTGAGATCCCATGGACCGTGGAAAAAAAATACTGGTGATTCAAGAGTAGAAAAAGAAAAAAGATAGAAGCTTTATTGTGGGAATGTGATCATGTGTATCGTACTTGCGATCTTGCAAGTATGTAGTTTTCTTGATGTACAAAATTTGAATGTGGGAATGTTGGTGAAAATGATTTATCTTTCCTCTCAAACCTGCAAAAGACCCAAAAAAACTTGCAAAGAAATGAAAAGAATGAAATTGAAAGAGAAATGACCCTAGAAGTGGGTCACACTGGGTGTACCAAAATGTAAGAGAAGAAGTAGTGGTTAAAGGAATGTAATGACAAAGAAAACACTCAAACAACTAAATCAAAACTACAAATATGATTAGACCAAAGAAGACCTTGAAAAAGGGAATGCAAACCACGAAAAGCCTTCTTGAAATTTGGATTTGTCCAAGATTTGGTATGTGTGCTCAAGCTTCAATGGATTTAGGAAGATTTCGGCATTATAATGGTAGTTTGGTAATTTTTAGGCTCTCAAACTAGCATTATAACTTTTCATAAAAGATGGATGATTTGTGAAGAGATGAGGGTTCAATTTATAGGCAAGAGGAGAGGTGAATGGATGGTAAAGATGCAAACCTGAGGAAGGGTCAAGATGCATTTGAGAGAGAGCACATGGATTGTGCTTTCTAAAATGCATCTCCTTCTAACAAGTGTCACAATGGGAGAGGTTGGAAGGTATGGGGGAATGTGACCATTTTGGGAGATGTGTGAGGGGACAAATGTGTAAGAAGGAGATAGTGTGTAAGAGGTGTGTAAGAGAATTTAAGGTTGACATGAGGTTATAGAATTGGGGGATGTGAGGATGTGACATGAGGGTTGGGTTTGGATTTCCTAATGCATGGATTATGATTGTGCAAATTCTTAGGAGGTGATTAGGCTTGGATTAGGAGACAAGTGAGAGAATCAAGAGGATGTGTTGGGAGGAGAGAGAATGAGTGGAGGGTTGGATTAGCTAATCATGGGTCTTTAGCTAATTAAGGGTGATTAGTATGTGTGTATGGGTTGGGTTGAGTAGGAAATCATGGTTAGGTTGTTAGGATGGGTTTGGTTAGGGGTTAAAGTTAGGAGCCATGTGCCTGAATTGGATTAAATGCATTATTTAATTCCAAGTGGGAGGAAAATGGGGGTTTATGAATTAATTTAAATAGATAAAGGTACCCAATGAAATTAATAGAGGAAAAGGGGTTTAATTAATTATCAGATTATGGGTTTGTCATTTAGATGATAAATTGGGCTATAGTTAAAATTAATTAACTAAGGGATGACATAAAGTAATTAAATAAATAATATTTAATTAATAAAATACCTTAGGAGAGAACTAAATGTGATTACTTAATTGCATAATCCAATTTAGGTGTGTAAAACTGTATATCCATTTTATTTTAAGCATACCTTGTTGCCTCATTTAATAAAAGATGAGTTTCATATTTCATATCCTGTATAACTTTTTTGTATTCTATTTTTTTAAAAATGTAGATTTTATTTTTTATTTTAAAAGGATTTTTTTTTTAATTATTGAAACATGTCATTTTTCTTAGTTGTAAATGCCATGTTTGCATAGAAAAGTAGACATAGATGGTTATATAAAGAAAAAAAACTGCATGTTTTTCTTGAGGAAATGACAGTACTATAATAATATGTTATTTTTTATTAAACATAGTAAATGTACACACACACACACACACATATATTTATATATACATAATATATATATCTATATCTAATCTATCTACATATATATATTTATATAAATATATAAATATAAAAATAAAAATAAATATAAATATAAATATAAATACTACCAGGCGCGGCCAATTGTCAAGAAGCCAAGGCCTTTAAAGATGTCCTTAACTTATATATGAAAGCCTCAGGCCAACAAGTTAATTCGAATAAATCTAAAATTTTCTTTATTAATACGTCTTGAAGGATGGAAAAGTTGATTTGTAACAAGATTGGTTATAAACTTGGAAAGGTCCCGTGCAAGTATTTAGGAATTGACTTGGATAAAGGTAGTCGAACATCCAAACTTTGGCAACAAGTGTTAACAAAGATCCAGAAAAAGAAAAGCTCTTGGAAAGGAAAATGGCTTACAAAACTGGGTAGAACCACAATGATTAAATCAGCACTAACAGCGATTTCGACATACCATATGTCTATTCTTCCCCTTCCAATTAATATTAAAAACTACTTAGACAAAACTCTTAGAGATTTTTACTGGCAAGGCTCATCAGAAGACAAAAAACAAGCCCTCATTAAATGGGATAATTTGTGCAAACCAATCTCACAGGGAGGTTTGGGAATAAAAAATCTTCTATGGTAGAATAGAGCATTAGGGGCAAAGCTCATATGGAGGCTCTTTAAGGAATCGAAGAACAAATGGGCCTCTATCCTACTGCACAAATATATTCGAGAGGCATACTGTATTAATATCTTTAGAGCTAAAATGCACGTTAAAGGCTCACATATTTGGAACTTCATAAAAGAATCTAGAGGGATCATCAACAAACTCCTTACTAGGGATGTTGGTATAGGGGATAAGGCTTTATTTTGGGATGATTCCTGGGGGGGTCAACCCCCTTTAATGAAGATGGGATTTTCGTAAAACTTCATTGAAGAGTGCAAGGCAACTTTTGGTGTGTTTTTAAAAGATTATGTCAGGATAAGGGGCGATCCAACATGGATTACAACAGATAACAGTAGCATTTTAGGCATAGAAAGACAGAAACTCATCTGTATATTAGAAGATAGAGAATTATCCAGTAAAAATAGACCAGACAAACTCATTTGTGCTGGTTCTAATAATGGGGAATACTCTGTGAAGGATGGCTATAAAAACATAGTCCTTGATCAAAAAATGGACAATCTTGACATTCTCCTGAATCTATGTGGGAATAAAGCATGTCTTCCGAAGGCTGGTATGTTCCTATGGGTTGCTTTGCAAAATAGGATTTTAACAACATATAGAATTAGAATGCTGGGTTTCAAAGGGCCATTGAGATGCCCTTTGTGGGAGAATCATGTAGAGGATGTCAACCACTTACTTCTTAATTGCACCTACACTCAAGAATGCTGGAAATGGTTACAATAGAGTCTTGACTGAAAAACAACACTTCAATTAGACTTATTAGGTCTCCTTAAAGCATGACCTGATCTATATAAAGATAACTTATTTCATGATATATGGACAATTTCCCCTTCTATTCTGGTTTGGGAAGTGTGGAAAGAACGTAACAGTAGAATATTTACAAACCAAAAACTAGATTGTAAAAACATCATAAATAGAATAGAAACTTCTATCACTGAAAATATTAATAGTAAACTACGGGGTCAATTATGTTATGAGGATTTCTTTAAAATATGGGATAACAAGATCAAGCTAAAATGGTCTACACTGGATATCCCACCATTATATGGAAAAGGAGGTATCAAATCAAAAGTTGATAGATCTGAGTGCAAATGGATCCCACCTAATGAGGGCTGGTATAAATTAAATTTTGATGGCGCTTCAAGAGGAAATCCCGAAATAGCAGGTATAGGAGGAATCATTAGAAACTAGAAAAGTGAAACTATCACTAAATACGCAAGACCCATTAAACCCACTACTAATAATATGGCAGAAGTTATAGCTGCCCTCGAGGGCCTCAAAATATGCAAAAAGCTCAAATTGTCAAAATTAATCATTGAGGGAGACTCTCAGATAATCATTAACGCTATTCATACTAAAAAGACTCCTAACTGGACTATTAACTCTAAAATTGAAGAAATTAATCTAATCTTAGACACCATATCGGAGTATGAAGTTAAGCACATATACAGGGAAGGCAACTCGGATGCAGATTTGTTAGCAAACCAAGGAGATAATGGAGTCACATTAGTAGATAATGAACCTATAAATAGTAGTCCACTCTTAGTATAGCCAGGGATCTATATGGTTACTACTGATCACATCATACTCTTTCTTGCTTATTCACTAAATAGTTTCCATCATCGTCCCTCCCTTTCCTTGGATACCACCTTTACCCTAGACCATCAACAGTTCCTTTCTAACCCTCGGTCCTAGGCCATGCACATATTAGGACTTCTTATATTTATAAGTTTCTTTTCATTCTTTCTACAAGGATCACTTCAGTAGGAATTATCCTTTTCCTTTTGGATAGTACTTAGCCTGTGTTTTTTAACATAGGTTTTCTTACATAGGTAATATCCAAGGTCTACTGCAGTAGGAAATATCCTCGGCCTGTGGATAATACCTAATATTTGGAACTTTCTCTTGATCTTGGTAATGCTATCAAGAACTTAGATTCTAGCCTTCATAGCAAAGGCTTACCTATAGTTATATTGTAGTAATAGTTTTTCGAATCAATATTTCATCTTATCACAACAAGTAATAAAGGCTGACATTTAGACTCAGGAAAGATTATTTATCACAACTCTTTTACTTTTTAATTATTAATATTAATTATTATCCTATTAAGGAATTAAAGACATGTCATAGTTAACTCTTTTAATCATTATGTTATTACTTCTTATTTTGTTAGTAGGCTCTAGCTTTCGTTCTCTCTCTCAATACTATCATCCATTATCTTTATCTAATTTCACTATCTCTTTAGTGGTTATGATCAGAGGTGACAGTGCATGGAAGTGCATGACTGTGCAAAAGAACACTGAATAATAATGCAGGTCTAGTTTAGAGGTCTATAGGTATTATCATTATTGTATAGATGCACTTTTAGTATAGTTAGCTATGGCTTAGTTTCTTGCTCTTAAAGCTCAATTTGCAGGGACAATTTTGATACTTAAATTTTTTATATAGTTTAGCGTGGTATTAAAGATAGAATGGTTTAATGTATATTTGTAGATATCTTAATGACCTATAGTATTGGAATGGTACAATGTTACATAAAGACTTTATTATAAACATATCTAGTATTGAGGTTTAAATCTTCAAGATTGAGCAAGGCTGAATCTAGACATATGCACAATATTTTTGGGATCCTCAGAGGTAGTCTTGTAAATACGGCTTTATTGAAGACCTCAATAGCTATGTTTTTTAATTTTAACAGTAATTGGATATACTAATTTCGGTACAAACATATATGGGACCGTTTTCTGTTTTGCCTATCTCCCTAATTCCATTCAATTTATAGAAAAAGATGCTTTCTTACAGTTAACAATCTATTCAGAACAACAGTTGGAATTTGCAAGTGAAGTTTTTCTGTTGGCAATGCATATAGTTGAATACCCTCCTTTATATAGAACTCAATAGATTCACATGTAGATGTTATTTTTGCAGAATCATCAGTGATTTTAGGAAAAGTTATTATCTTCATTCTGCGTGTTCATTAATCAAGACCATGTATGATTTCTCACGATGTGAAGGTTAGATGGTATAAATGTAGTTTAAGTGGAAATGTATCTTTCTCCAAATTAACAATTTACAGGATCTCAATTCGAGTACTCATGTTTTATTAGACTTATAAAGTACTAATTATGAATTCGAATAAGCATTTGGAATGGATATGTATATCATTTTCTATAAGTAAGATTTACACCTATAGGTTTACTAATCGTGTGAAAGTAACAAGTGCAAAGGTAAAGGTTATTAAAATTTAAATTTATTTATGTCAATTTCTCTTATATTGTTTTGATCTTTAACTATCTGGTTTGGAAGAATTCTGTTGATCTTTCAGGAGGTCACTGTCTACATGGCGCCAAATATAGTCATCTCAAAGGAAAATGATCAATTTTTACAGGAGCGATAATCCTATTGTTCTAAATAGGAAATGCGTACACAAGTTACCATTGTAATTAAAATGTAACTATAATTAAAGGACTAACCTAGATAATTTTTCAAACAGTGGGTATGCCCACGAAAACTATGTATGTAAGGATAAATCTTGATAAACATCAAGTCATGGGTATGCCCACAGAAACTTTGTATTAGTATTAGGACTTATAGTCTCGGGCACGGCTAGAGGTTTTCTCGACCCCGCTCTTTCCTACCAGCGCCTGCACTGAGTGGGGTTTTCTTGTATCTTAAATTCTGATAATAATAATAAAAATATTCTATGGCTTCGGCCTTTTACCGATAAAAAATAAAATAATATATATATATAAATATAAATATAAATATAAATATAATAATAATAATAAAAAAAGTTAGTTAAAAAATTTAATAAAAAACAAGTAAAAGAAAATGTGGAAGGTCCGAAACCCTACCCTTGCAAGGGGAAGGGCGCGACCCAATGGCTTGGTAGCTCACGCCAGGTGGTCGCACCATGCCAGTGGCCCTTGCCACTATTGTGGTGGCCACAACGCGGCACCGTAGACAATGGCCGCTAGTGGCACCATAACCATTTGACGCGACCATTTCTGTGGTGGCTACCGTGATGGCTCTCTAGCTTGCAGGAATACATAAAATTCCCGCATCTTCAACCTGCACACACACACATAAAAAAAAAGAAATAGGAGAATATTAAGAGAAGGAAGAAGAAGAAATAGGGTAGCAAAATAACCCTCACCCAAACCCTAATTTTGGGTTTGGACTAGGATTGAGAGAGGGCATAATAGAAGAGAGCCAAAATGAGCTTCTCAATTGAGATAATGTCTCATATAGTTTCCTTGGAAACCCTAAATAGGGTTATGAAATAAATAAGAATTAAATAATAACAGATGTTCTTTAGGAGGGAGAATGCATTTTAAAAATGCCTTTTTGAAAGGGGGCTAAACCTTAGTAGGTATGGACAAAATAAATAATATGTCATCTCTAGATTTGCAAGAAATATATATATTATTATAACATAATGAATTAATTAAATAACTACAAATGTGGCCTCCATTTACAAAAAAATGAATTTTATTATAATTGAAAGTAAGGGTGATATAATTTGTCACATCTAAAATATAATGTTTAGAATTAACAAGTTCGAAATAAAATAACAATATTGCTATTAAATAATCCAGAATTTTATTTAATATTCAAGGTGACCCTTAATGATTTAAAATATCAAGTAGTAATAAGAATTAAAATAATGCTAAAACATAATGATGCAAATTAATCAATCATTGATATGGGTAGACTGTTGAAGGGTTATAATGTGGGGTAATTAAATCCATTGTCCATAAATGGGTCGTTAAGCCTAGATTTTATTATCATTAACAAGTGGAGTCTTTTAAATTAAAAGAGATGATCAAATAATATGTTTTCAACACCTTATTATAATAAATCGAGATATATGTTATTTTGAGGGTTAAAATATTAATGTAATATAATGAATTTATTTACTTAAAAGAACATGCATTAGGTTAAATTAATTTATGGTTGAAATATAAGAGTGATAATAACCTATTAGTATGAGAGGATTATTGATAGGGGATAATGTGATTAAATTATACTAATATAATATATATTTCTTAATTCAAATGTGTATTTATTTTTATAAGGGGGTAATTTTGGTCAACACAATTATTGTTCCATAAGGTATAAATTTAAGGTTGATTATTTTTTAAGGGTAACAGTGAAATTATTGGAGAGCGATAATTCAAGGATTTTTAAGTAACCACACAAATGATAATAGAACTTATTAACCCCTTAAGTAAAAAGGTAACTAAATAGTTCTAAATGATCAAATATAACAAAGGGTAGACACCCTAGTTAAACTGGGATGGTTAGACTCCATCGAGAGTTGTTGATAAGTTGGCCTCTTCTTGTCATGATTCCCCTCGATCCTCCTATCAACCCTACTCAATTACTTTTGGGATGAGATATGTCCAACTACGTGAAACCTCCCTTAGTGAACTTGGTAAACACTTTAACCTCAACAATGTGTATAAATAGTAATTTTAATATGTTAAAAAAAAATTGTTGCTGAGTTTTTGTTTTAAAATTTGGGCATGACATTTTGGTATTAGAGTCGTGTTTCAACACAAGGAGCCTTAAACCATTATGTTTGTCATTAAAATTTTATTTGAACTTGTAGGATGCCTTCTCCTACACAAGAAGGTCAAAGACGTGGAAGAGGCCCTAGACATGCTCACTCGACATGTGAGGATGTTGAGTAGGAAGTAGAGGTTCTAGGAGGGAATTAGGAACCCCCTCCCAAAAAGACACTGAACCCTTGAACTAGGACATTGTGAATGCTTTACATGACCTTATTGGAGTAATTTAGGATAAGCATTACAAGTATACCAAAAGGGTTCAGAGAGACATAGGTAAGCGACTAGAGAGTGGACTAGGAGACCTCCTCCTAGCCATGTTGAGGGAAAGGCTGAACATGAGAGTGAGTCCGTTCACATACTAGAGACACCACTAGATTTAGAGCCAAGGATTGTAGAGAGAGCACCCTAAGATCTAGGGGATTAGATTAGATAGATACTTCTCCTTTAGCCACCATTCTTTATAGGATCTACTGATGGTATAAAGGTCAAGGTATGGATTTTGAGTTTAGAGTGGTGCTTTTGATTGTGTCCATACGAGAGAAATCTAAAGGCACATTTTTTAATTCATCTTCTGAGACAGACTGCCTCTTCTTGGTGGAGACAAGAGGAATATAAAAGAAACCTAGTTATTAACACTCTCACTTGGAGTAGCTTTTTGGATAGATTCACAGAGAGATACCCGTCAAAGCATTTTAGGTAGCACCACATTGATGAGTTCCATGAACTTTAGTAGAGGGGACTCACTATACTACAATATGAGAGGAAGTGCTTTGAGCTCCTACCTTATGTGGATTACATGAAGGATGAGAAGTTTCTAGTTAACTATTTTCTTAGGGGATTGAATGCTATGATATCATGACCGATACGCATGAAAACTCTAGGGAGCCTTTGAGTTTCTGTGGAGAAGGAATTGATAGAAGAGGAGATTCATAAAAAGTCACAAGATACTTGAGATCAGTCCTAGAACCATAACCCCACACCATCAACTTCTGGATTTTAGAAGAACCATTGGAAGGGCAATTATAGAGAGTCATCAGGGTCTTATAAGAATACTCACCCTCAATAGAGTCAAAGGAAGAGGCTACCATTGGGATATTAGGGCTCTAGGCCCAAGTAGTGGTAGTCATAGGGCCTTAAGAGAGATCAACAACCACAAGTTCCATCTTCATCTCTGGCTCAGACTCAGTAATCCACTAGGGGTAGTTTTAGTGGATCTTGTAGGTCTGCGGGACATTAGTACTATAGGCCAGAGGGGGTTCAAACTCAGGTACATGGGCCATGCTACACGTGTGGTCCCATATGGCACATAGCCAGATATTGTCAATAGGATTAGATGGTAGGTAATCAGTGTATGGTAGCCTCAGATTCTACAGTTGGCGACATGGGTAAGTCCCAAAGGGTTTTTGTAGTAGTTGATAACTACAAGATAAAGCATTAGGCCATAGTGATAGAGGCCACAAGTATGATCAGGATTTAGTACTTACTGATTCATTTATTCCTCCATTGGTTTTGGAGCATTATGGGATAGTGGAAGCTAGGCAGGATGTCTATTGGGAGGTTGAGTTAGCATTAGGGGTTAGAGTGTTATTTAAGTCAATGGTTGATGACTTTCAAATGTAGATTGGTGATATGAATACAATGAAAGACCTTCTTATTACACCTCTAGGATTGTATGGAATTTTTTTGCAATGGATTTTCTTTATTCCCACAGAGCCAAGATGGATTTTTGCCAAAAAAAATAAAATATATAGATGATCATAGAACTTATACAGTGATTTTAGGGATTTAGAGGCCTATATCTCTTTGCATGATCTTTTCTATGCATCTTAAGTAGAGCATGCAAAGGGATGCCAGTTATTTTCCATCACTATAAATGATAGGGACGATGAGGAGGAGAAGGAACCATCTTTTGATGACTATACTATTCTTTAAGAATTTGGAGATTCATTTCCTTTCAAGTTACCCATTATGCTTCCTCAAAGAGAAGTTGACTTTCATATTGATCTTGTTCCTAGAGTTGCACCAGTTTTAAGAGCACCATATAGGATGAAAACTAATGAGATTAATGAGCTCATGATTTAGCTAGAGGATATTTTAGAAAAAAGACATATTCTCCCTAACATCTCTCCTTGGGGTGCACCAGTGATATTCATTAAGAAGAAGGATGGATATCTTCATCCATACATTGATTATCAAAAGTTAAACAAATTAAATGTTAAGAACCAATATCCACTTCCCAGAATTGATGATTTATTTGATTAGCTTAAGGGGACCAAGGTATTCTCAAAGATAGATCTGAAGTTAGGGTACCATCAACTGAGGATTGTGGAGAGCGATATTCATAAAACCGTTTTCCGTACTAGATATGGCCACTATGATTTTACAATTGTACCATTTGGTCTTACAAATGCTCCAACTATATTCATGAGTCTTATAAATAGGTTATTCTACACATTCCTAGATCAATTTGTAATTGTGTTCCTAGATGACATATTGATATTGTATAAGGTAAAATGTGGATGGGGTCCTAGAACAATGATTTGCACATAAAAGAGACCCCAAGACCAATATTTTACACATACATGAAATTGTATTGATATAGAAAGTAAATGTAGATGATTAATATTGAAACGAAGAGATAAAGGTACTTACCTTGGAAAAAGAATCGGCTGAAAATCCTATCAAATTATCTCAAAAACTGTTGATTTCCACAAATTTCAACCAAAACTACGAGATCTACAAAACCCATAAATCTTTTTCTGAGATTAGATCAGGTCAAGTTTGACCCTCATAAAAGGTCAAAGGCTACATTTTTATTCTAAAGGTTGATTTTGACTTTGTTCACAGATCTCGAAAGTTCACCAAAAAGGGTATCTAAATTCAATCTCAGATTTGAAATTCCGCACCTATACCTTCAAGAAAAATGGTTTTGTTTGTTGGGGGGAAGTTGTTTGCCTTAGTCAAACCCCAATTTAGGAATTAACCTTGAAATTGAATTGAAATTACAGTAGTAAACAAAGTAAATGGAACAATTCACCTTTCTTATGTTGAAAACCCTCGTGGAGGATTTGAATCGTTGAATCCACAAGAATGGATGAATGTAGAATCAAATGTAGGATGTCTCCAATCAATTGTCTTTAGATCTTCAACACCAATCTTGAATGGATCTTGAATTAGGAAGAGGCTTGAATGGAAATGGAGGAATCTTCAACAAGAGAGCTCCATAGAGCTTGAATCCTTCAATGGCTTCTAATAGATCTCCTTGATGAATTGAATTGTTGAATGCTTGAAGGCTTGAATGCTTTAATTCTTGATCTTCTTTCTTGAGAGCTTGGGAGATTGTGAGATGAGATGGAGAAAATGAGAGAGGAAGGCTCCCTTTTATAGTGATCTAGGGCACAAGAGCGGCCTCGTAGAAAACAATAACTAAGGGCCCATGGCACAAAACTCTAGGGAGGTGCATATGGAGAGGAAATTCAATTAAAGTCTTGACCCAAAACTCTAGGAGGGGACCACCCTTAATATAGAAATAAATAATTATTTAAGAGCCTTGTCACAAAATTCGAGGTAAGGCCAACCCCAAAGTTAATTTGAGCATTAGGCACAAAACTTGAGAAAGGATAATCTCCAATAATAAATTAGGATTCCTATACATATATCAAGAAAGGTCCACCTCAAATATTAATTTGAGAATTCAACACTTAACCCAAGAAATAATGGCCTCGAAGAGGGAAAAGATAAGATTTTGATGAAACCCCAAAACTGGAAGCTAACCCCAAGGATCCCGGACCCTAGGGTCAAGGACGAGGTTGTTCCTAACTAGGTCAGGATTGAGGTTGATCTTGACCAGGTCAGGGTCGAGGTCGACTTTGACCTAAAAGGTCTACCTTGACCCTGAGGTCAAGAATATCAGGGTCATAGTCCAAGATGCCAGGAAGAAGTGGAAAATGGGGTAGAATAGGGGAAAAAGCTAGATCCAAGTCAAGTATCCATTCAAGGCATTCGACATGACCCCAAACCACTTACTTGAAGGGCTAAATGCTCTTAACATGGAAGTGCTTCCATTTTAAGATGATATAGATATATTCTCAAAATGAGTGGGAAAATGAGGAGCA
This sequence comes from Chamaecyparis obtusa, assembly GCA_027943335.1. NCBI lineage: Eukaryota > Viridiplantae > Streptophyta > Pinopsida > Cupressales > Cupressaceae > Chamaecyparis > Chamaecyparis obtusa. The sequence continues at coordinate 224,163 of BSBK01008103.1, read as the reverse complement.
CCTGAGATAGGTATTGCAATCTCTGCGAGATAATCAATTATATGGAAGCTTGTAAAATGTGCATTCTTTAGATTTGAGATCCATTTCCTTGGACATGTTATTTTAGGTGATGGGATCTCACCCATCAAAGATTAGAGCTATTATAGATTGTCCATCACCAACCACTATGAGTGAGGTCATAAGTTTCATGGGTTTAGCAAGATATTACAGATGCTTTTTTAAGGGGTTCTCTAGGGTGGCACACCCTATTACACCCCTTCAATGAAAGGGGAAAAAGTTTGAGTGGATAGAGAAGTACGAGAGGGCCTTTCAGGAACTCAAGAAGGTACTTACCAATGCACCTATCCTTGTTGCACCTAATCCTTCAATAGATTTTGTGGTTTGTATAGAGGCTTCCTTGGATGGTTTAGGAGTAGTACTTATGTAGGATGGTTGAGAAATTGCACACGAGTCTAGGAAAATTAAGAATCATGAGATTAACTACCCTACCCATGACCTTGAGATTACAAAAGTAGTACATGATTTAGTGAGATGGAGAAAATTCTTCTTAGGTCATTAGTTTGAGCTTCATATAGATCATTAGAGTTTGTAGTACATATTCAATCAACCTAACCTTAATGTTCATTAGAGGATATGTATGGAGCTCCTTTGCGAGTATAATTTTGATGTCCACTACATCAAGGGGAAAGAAAATGTAGACGCATATGCACTAAGTAGGATACATAATCAGGCTTATTCTATGAACATAGAAAGATGTTTGAGGGATCACATATTGCATCACTTGCATGAGAATTAGTGGTATTTAGAGGTTTTTTAGGTGGTTTGATATCAGAAGGATCTAGAGGGGAACTATGCTGATTATTCATTGAATTCTGATAGACTATTATACCATAGAGAGCACATCTGTGTACCTTCTTCCAAGGGATTGTGAGACTTCATTATGTTAGAGGCTCATGGAGCATCTTATGCGGCACATACAATGGTCAAGAAGATGCATAAAGATTTGAGATAGCTATATCATTGGTCAGGCATGAGGAAAAACATTACAAGATTAGTATCCTGATTCCTTGAGTGCCAAAGAGTTAAGGAAAAACACCACCATCCAGGTGGATTACTTTAGCTCCATGAGATGACTGAGTGGAAGTGGCACAATATTTTCATGGACTTCATCATTGATATCCCTATGTCATGTCTCCATCATGATGCCATCATGGTGACATATGAAAAGTTGACCAAAGTGGATCACTTTTCACCCATTTATACTCGATTCACAGTGCCAACAGTGACATAGGTGTTCTTGCGGGATATTGTCATACTTCACGACATTCCTTGTAAGATAATATTTAATAGAGACTCTCTCTTTACATCTTCCTTATGGAGGGAATTACATGAAAATTTGGGCACCAGGCTCAACCTTAGCACATCTTATTATCCAAAAATGGATCGATAGACAGAGAGGGTCAACCAAGTGTTAGAGGATATGCTCCTCATGTATGTTATGGATCATCAAACGAGATGAGAGGAGTACCTACACTTGGTTGAGTTTGCCTACAATAATGAGCATAATACTTCTTTGGGTATGTCACCCTAGCAAGATTTGTATGGTATACCATAAAAAACACCATTGATTTGCGATTGTATTGAGGTTAGAATAGATATTAGGATAGAGTTAGTTTGGGATATGGAGAAGCAGGTAGATTTAAATAGGCAACGTCTTAGAGATAGGAAGAAGAAGTATGCAGATGCAAAGATGATAGATCATAATTATATGGTTGTGGACATAGTTTTCCTAAGACTATGGCCACACAAGAGTCCAATACATTATGGAAAGGGTTCTAAGCTCGCACCTCACTTTTTTAGACCATTTGAGATCCTCAAGAGGATAGAACTAGTTGGTTATCGTCAAACTTTTTCACCTATCCTATCACACATCCACGATTTGTTTCATGTTTTTGTACTAAGAAAATCTATTTATGAGTCTCATATAATAGATTGGGATGCCTTGCAAGTGGAGTCAGACATGCAGTTGGCTTTGGAGCCCATTTGCATTTTGGCTTGTCAGACGCTGGCTCGTCAAGGTTGAGAGTTGGACAAGGTTAGGGTCTAGTGGGATTGTTATGATGAGGTTACAACATCATGGGAGGACACAAAAAATATGAGATCTCAGTACCCCCATATTTTTGTTGAGCTCTACGAGGAAGTTCATGCCTAGGGGGGAGAAAGTGAGGTCCTACCCTAAGTCTGTCATAGAATTTTATTTTATCCTTATGACAGACTTAGTATTTGATACTCTATTTTGATGCATTATGGATGTATACTCTATATGAAAGGGATGTGATCAGTTTGGTTTATGGTGAACCTTATTTTATGATATTTTCTGTACTCATGATGATGATTTTATGATGCATTAAGATTTTATTATGGTTAATTAACATAAATGAATATTATGAATATGTATTTGAGTATATGCTTATGTGAATTAATTAGGAGATTGACAAATAAATGTAATTATGATGAGATGTGATCTTATTGTAAATTAAATGTTAGGTGCTTAAATGTTATTTATCTGTGCATACAATTTTCATGTGGAAAAAAGAAATAGAAAGAGGTGGATTGTTTTGGCCAGAAGGGTTTCGATCGAACCCATGTGGCAACTACAAGGAATCCTCGTGGTAGGGGTTTTTTAGCCAAAACTATTTTGGTCAAAAACCCATGAGTATAGATAATCAAAATATGTTAGATAAAAAATAATAATAAGAATTTAATCAAGGGGTTTTGGCCGAAATAGGTTTAGTCGGAACAGTTTCAACCAGAGCAAGTTTGGTTAGAACCTCCTAGGTGGTAGTCAAATCACAAAAATCCTTAGAAAAACAAAAACTTTGACTTCTGCAATAAATTTATCCTTGAAAATTTAAGCTATTCAAAAAACTAAAAATGCCCTTTTGTAGAGCTCAAAGTCAAGAATCTATCCATGTAATTTTTATAATGATTTGACTATATTTAACATATTTTAATTATAATATATGCAAGTAGGTATTCTAATATTCGAGAAGTGGACAATTCAAAAAAAGAAAAAAATGTTGAGTCATATTAAAAATAAAATAAAAATATATGGATTACTAGAGGAGAGAGTCTTCTTCACAAACATATAATTTTTTTTTATTATGACACATTTGATAGGGAAAATGTGGTAGGAGATGAAAACTATCCAATTTAGGTATGTAAGACTTTGAAATATTATAAAACACAAAATATACATTGAAAAATATTTTTTCATTTTTCATTCATAAGCTATATATGTCCTTTATTTCAGATGATGAAATCTAGAAAAAATAAGTTCATTTACATTTGGTTTTTCTTGTGAGAACTAGAGCCGCTAATTTTCAGCAATAAAAAAATTGCCTTTAAAAACTAAAAACAATATATCAATTCTTTGTAAAAAAATAAAATAAAAAATAATAATCATACACTTCATTTTTTAACACATTTCATTAGTTTACATCATATTCAAATTCAAAATAGAAATGTCATTTTTATATCATCGAAGTTGAAGAATTTTGGTTGTGTTAACCTTTTCCTTTAGAAAAGTGTGACACAGGTTTGTACTTTGAACCTTTTATTAATATGAAAAATTACTACAATATACTTGTAGGCTTTATGCCTTTACATGGAGTCTAATATTTCTCTTCTGGAGGAAATTTGATAGCATAACCTTGGAAATATTATTTTTCTCACTCCTCTCCCAAGACCCACATATAAGAAATATAATTTATAGAGATTTACGAGTTTGAAGTTGCTTGTAGACAAAGAAAACATGGAGGCCATTAAAATCCTTGTGGTATATTGAATCCCAACTACATATAATAATTGAAATATCACTTGTACATTATTTTCTAACCCTTGTCACATATTTCAAACCTTGGGAAATTACTCTTTGCTACTAATAGATATAAAAAATGCTCTTACTTCCTTAGAGCTTTCACATATGAAAAAAATTATAGTTGAAAGAGATCCCACTATAAGTGACTAGAACTAATTATATTACACATTATAATAACCCAAGATGCATTCTAATTCTTGGCTATCATATCATAGGATTTTTTCATAAGGTTTATCATAAGAATGTTTTATACAATAATGAATTACACTAATTTTCTAGAATGCTAACAAATGGTAAAATATCTCTATGAAAGTTAAATACCTAGTTGAACATACAAGAATAAAATACATTCTTGTCATCTTCCAATGTGTAAAGGACTCACCATGCCATATCACACTCGATTAAAAATTAATATGAGTAAGAAATTAAGATTAGGGTTTTAAATAAATAAATATAATACATATAAATGGATAAGGTTTAGACACTTTAATTTCCAACTCTTTAGGGGAAGATTATGACTAGAAATATGGAGGAGGAAAAGGCAGATCAACATTAGACTAAATTAGGAAAGACTCACTTCTTGTAGAAAGTTCATAAGCCTTATCATGACATCTTCATTGGAATTATCTCGCACTATAATTTTTTTATTTATGATTCAAATCTTGTTCCCCATGAATAGGTTTGACACTAATTCTAGTAGTTATTACCAACACATGAGTTTTAGGATCACATCTTCCATTATACTTCTCAAAATGAGGTATCTCAATGCTTTTTGGGATGAGAGCCTTTAGGATTTCAATGGAAAGTTGGAAACTAATACAATATGATGGGAGTGTTGATTGAGACAATTTTTATTGTAAAGATGACAAATTTTGAAACAACTACTTTATGGTGGTTTCAATAAGTGAAAAATATTCTCAAAAATTGGATTGTAATGATGGATTTGATGGGGTATTATGATAGGTTGTGAAACATTATGGTAAATGAGAAGTGGAGATTACCGATGGATGTTTCAATAAATAAAAGTAAGATAGATTCAAGAAGTCACATAGATATATTGATTGATAGGGTTAGACCTATTACTAACATGAATAGGACTACCATTTTGTGAATTAGCCGACACAATAGAAGATGTAAATTTAGGCATAGTGGGTATTATTCTAGGAACAAGAATTGGTATCTCAACTTGGTTTGTAGGTGACATGTGTGGTATATCCAAGTACTTCTATGAAAGTATCCATCCCGATAGTGTTCTCATCCACTATGTGAAATATACTATGTAGAACATCTAATTCACCTTGTATCATCTTCTTTAGATTATCAATCAAGTGGACTATCTCTTAAACCAAGCGTTCTCTACTCATATTTTTTTAAAGTGTTCTTTACAAGGAATTGGTATCTCAACTTGGTTTGTAGGTGTGGTATGTACAAGTACTTCTATGAAAGTATCCATCCTGATAGTATTCTCATCCACTATGTGAAATATACCATGTAGAACATCCACTTCACCTTGTATCATCTTCTTTAGATTATCAATCAAGTGGACTAACTCTTAAACTTATAATTCCTTGTCAAGATTCATCAATTTTTTTGTTAGACACTTATATTGAAGGATTATATTCATCATGAGAAGAATGAGGGAAATATTTTTAGGTATATTAGGAAAGACGTATGTTGGATTGTGGGAAGATTTATCTCATACACTCCTTTATGGGGATAAGTTAACACACAACTTAGGCTCAAAATCATTACTAGTCAAATAATAAGAAGCCATTGTAATAAAAAATTGGTCTAGTAGAACTTGAGCCCCCTTTTGATAAAATTGTCTCTTTTCTAAGCATCATTATGTAGAGTAACCCTTAAAATACACTTTGCATAATTAAATAAAAAATCTTATATTAAGCTTATACTATGGTCTAATTTCTAAAGCTTGCATATTTATTTAATCGCTATAACCTTACTTTTAATATAAAGTTCCTATAATTTTATTAAAAGAAAAAATTCACATGTGTACATACTTAATCTTGATTAATTAGCAATTAAAATGGATTTATACTTTCAAATGCTATTTTATCTTATTCTACCTAACAGTTCCCTTTTGCCTCTTAATCCTCACCAGTAATCTCTACCTAACCTTGCATCTCCTTGTATTTTTCCTCTTCATCTCATCCACTCATTCTTTTGCCTCTTAATCTCCACACTCCATTATTGAGGCAACTCCTTTAAAATGAAGCTCTTCCTTGGATCAAGGGTTCCATCTTGATCATTGTTGAAGTCCATTCTATTGCATTCTAAGTCCTTAATCTTGTATTCTTATCATTTTTTTTATCATAGATTACTTGCATTCTTTCTTTCTTAGATTAATCTTGTCATTTGAATTTTTAGCTTAATCTTGTGTTGTTAATCTAGTTTCTTTCTTTCATTTCTTCATAGAATAGATCTTACATTCTCATTCTAGATTACCATTTTCTTGCATACATTCTTAGCTAAAATTTATTACTCGTAGCTTGCATCCAAGATTCATTCTTGCACTTGAATCTTCTATTTTGGACTAGTCCAGTAACTAATCCTCTATGCCAATTTTATGAGCATTATGAGAAGAATTAAACTCCCTTCAACTAGGAAGCTATGATCTGCTTCATGAGATTACCTCTTCCATGGATTTTCTCAAGTGTAATAGTTCATAAAAGTGTGACACACTTTTGTCACACATATTTGGTTCCCATTGTGGGGCTTGACATTCATTTTTAGCACCATTTATTGCACTTTTAGTTTCTTGCTATCGCAGGTTTGTCACTTATATTTTTGTAGGCTAAAAAGTTGTAGGACACTTCATTCTATACCCATGCGACATTCCATCCTACTGCTAGGAATTTTTTTTCATTTTTTGAAACATTATTCTGCTTCACAGAGAAATGTCATTCTGCTGATATGAGGTATATTGTATTAGTCTAAAATATCATTCTGCTTCTTTAGGGTATATCGTACGATTTTGTGATAGATTTATTAATTGTCACTCAAATTTTATCTTTGTCACAATCCAAGTTTTAGCTGAGATTGCTTGATTTTTCTTGCATTTTTTGATTTTCTAGTATTCTAACATTGACTAAGAAGTGATCTTGTAGGGCTATTGCTTCTATTTGCATACTTTTTATGCCCTAACTTGTGGTTTTGTAGGGTTTTCCTATCAAAAGAGCTCAATATCTTCATGCCTACTAATCTTTTTGAAGTAGGACGCTTGTTAAAGACTCAAGCTTGAAACTACTAATGCTTTTGTCTCGTAGGTTGCCTTGGAGATAAAAATTAACTTTGGTTTTTCTTACATTCAATTTATAGGCACCTATCTTAATTAGAGGGCTTCTTTTTTTGTGGTTAGTTGAGTAGTAGGAGAGTATGCTCTTTTCCTTTTGGAAAATCAAAAATCTTGACCTACGTAGTTGATCACTTACAATTAGTCTTGGGTAAATGGACATGTGCTTGATGTGTTTGGGAGACACTATGGAGTAGGAGAGTATGCTCTTTTCCTTATGGAAAATTAGAAATATAGACCTCCACTAGCTTTCCATTTCTTTTCCTCTATTTACCTTTAGAGGGCCTACCAAGAGAGAAATCATTTGGGAATGACCCAAGTGGGTAACTAGAAAATCCAGCTAACTACACCCCACTATAATCAAAAGCTTCTTTCAATCCAAAGGGAAAGAATAATTGGCTATTTCTATTCCTAATTCTTCTTCATGTGTAGGGCCTAGTTGCCTAAATCTTGCTAAGCATGACTACACTTGATTGGGTTCTTGTAGGGCCTTCTTGGTTTGAATCTTGTTTACAAGATTACAAGGGGAATACATTCACTTTATATAGGGCTGAGAGGTCTAAATATTTCTTGCAAGACTATGCATCTTGGCTTCTTGTAGGGCTATAGGCCTTAATTCCACTTGAAAAACTACAAGGGGTAGTCATGAATGGAGACCCTTACTAAACACCTTAGGACTTAGAGGCTATCCTTTTTGGCCGCATGCCTTCCTTTGTGCAAGGATTGATCAAAGTGGGCTTAACCTATATCACCCCAAGATTCACACAATATGTACTCCCTTGGATACAAATCCATGACAAATCCAACATCACTTTGTGTGAGGTGAAGGGGTACCAAGTTGTGGCCAAAGGTTGGAACACTTCCCACTTGACCTGAGGTAGGTTTATTGATGTGTATTCTTGTGCTAAGACTTGTGAAAACATTTTTTGAAGATACACTTTCTATACTTGAACATTGTCACACCTTACCTAGACCTCACATATGCTTGTATCCACAAGGTTTCTTTTTCCCTTGTTGGATTTTTTTAAGACTATTGTTTTCTCACATTGCATGCTTTCAAAACCAACCTTGTCTAGGAAATGCTCCAAGCTTGTCAATCAAACTTGCAATACTTTGAACTAAAATCTTGGACTAAGATTAAACTTTTGTCAATATTTCTTCTCCATCTCTATCCTTAGGTCATCTTGATATTTGGTATATTATAGCATGTTAGGAATTTCCTCTAGCTAAAAAAGATTACTTTGGTCTCTTGACTACATACTTGGCTAGTAGAATGCTCACTTTTATGCCATCTCTTTGATCAACTCTCTTGGATTCTTAATCCAATATCTTTCTTGTTCACAAGTGTCATGCATAGGGATCTCCCCACAACTTGGAAATCTTGTGGAAAGTTATATTTACTCTATATCTCTTAAAATATTACACTATGGAGAAGTGAACACTTTTACTTACCTATCTTGAACAACAAGTCATCCTCTTTGGCTTTTGAAAATATTCTTTCATGATGGTCACAACAAGATCTCAGATATGTGAAGGAAATCAACCCAAAGCTATCTTTGAAAACTCAACTAAATAAGGTCCTATACCTTGGGGTTTCAAACATTTTTCTAACATCTCTAGTGAATCTACTCTATCCTCTCGTATATTGGCACATAGTATTTCTTACACTCCAATCATGGAAGAATGAAACAAGAGGATTGAGGAATTCCTAAAACAATTGGGTGATAAACACTTTGGACAAAACAACCAAGAGCCTCCAAACTCTAGACATGGTTCACAACATGGATCTCAACACACTAGACATGGATCACATATCTCACAAGGTGGTGATTCAGATAATGAAATAACTGAGGAAGACATCTTGTAGTTTGAATAAGATGGATTCTTAAAAATACTCATGAAGTTGACTCTAAGTCAAAAAAAAGATCAATAGTTCTTGCATCTAGGTTCACAAGGAGTTAAGCTACCACACAACTTTGATATTGACAATCTAATCAAGAAGGAAGAACCATATGAAGTAGAAATCATGACAAAATAGATGGAAGAGATGATGAAGCATATTCAATTCTTGGAAAAAGAGAGAGAACAACCAAACACATCTTTTTCTCTTGAGACTATTTTCTCTTTCCTTTCAACAAAGATCTACACATGCTACATTTTCCTTGAAAGGTTGAGTTTCCTAAATATGAAAAGTATGATGGTACCAAAGACCCTCATGATCACACAAGGGAGTTTTGCACACTTAGCATGGAGTTTTTTCATGAACCCACTTATCTCATGAGACTCTTTCCTGTGAGTCTTAGTGGTCAAGCTATGGATTAGTTCACTAAACTATCTCCTCTCAAATATTTTGACTAGATAGTGAAAAGGTTTATTCAACAATACTCCTACAACATCTAACATGCTATCACTATGCTTGACCTTTGTAACTTTTAAAAATGTCCAAGTGAGTCTTTTGTGGTCTTCCTTCAAAGATGGTGAAAGCTGTACTTATGCTATCCTTGATAGATTCTTGAGATTGAAAATATTGACATATTAATCAATTCTCTAGTTCTTGAAATGAATTATGCATTACAAATGCAAAATCACACTTCATTTGATAAAATGGTTGAATTATCTATTTAGATATAGGATGTCCTTGTTTGTAAGGGTGATATCACTCTTCAATCCAAATCCTATTCTAACAATCAACATAATAAGGATAAAATCAAATTGTCAAGTAAAACTAAGGATATCGTCAATGATAGAATCATGGATACAACTTCAAAGTCTACCACTACTAAAGAGAAAGATTTCAATCTATCTACTACTATGAAAGCTAAAATTGATAAGCCTTGGGCTTCTAAGCCTAAGAGAAACTTCACTCCTCTTGAAGGATCGCTTGAAAATTCTTTGAAGATGCTTTTGGCTAATCAAAGTATTACTTTTCTTAACAAATCAAGACCCTATGATCCTGAGATCAAGTCTAAATGGTGGAATGACAACCACTATTGCAATTATCATCACAACAAAGGACATAAAACTAATGAATACATGAAACTCAAAAATCTCATCCATGATCTAATTGATAATGGGACTATCGTGGTTGATTCACAAGCTAACAATGATCACAAGGATTTCAAGGATCCTTTTCCTAAATTTTAACAAGGGGAATCTTCCAAGGAAAAGGATAAAAAAGTTTCCTACACCTATTCTAACAACAATAATATGATCAACATGCTTGAATCTTTTGATCATGCTAAAGGAAAAGCTAAAGATAAATCATCTAATGTGGTCATCCGCTCTCAAACGGAAATCACTCCTCTAGGAGAAGCTTCATCTTCTTCCTCTTCTCTTAAGTAGATATCAACCTCAAAAAATCAATTATCTATCCTGTCGGCTGCACAAAATTCTAATCTGATTAACCAACTTTAGAACACCTCAGCTCATATCTCTATACTCGAGCTCCTACAAATCTCTCCTGCTCATAGGGAGATTATTGATCAAGCCCTTCTTGTAGAAAACATTCCTAAAGACCTAGACATCGATAAGTTATAGTCCATGGTTGGTCACCTCTCTTCACCTCCTTATCTCACTTTCTCTAAAATAGATGACACATATGTCAGTCATCCTCATAGTCAACCTCTCCATATTGAAGTCTCCATCCATCAGTTTCAAGTTAAGCACATTTTGATAGATGGAGACACAGGTTTTAACATCTATACTTTTAATTTGGTTAAAGGTCTTAGTTTCTTAGAGCATGTTGTTGATCCTAGACGCAAAATAAAGATCAAAGCATATGATAAAGAGGAACATTCTTTTAAAGTCCTCGTAGTTTTTACTATTTGGGTAGGTCTTGTTTAGAAGGACATCAAATGTCAAGTCCTATATATTCCTTTGGCATACAATATACTCTTGGGTTATCCTTGGATCTATGCAATACAAGAAGTACCTTTGACATATCACCACTGCATAAAACTCCTTGATGTAGGACAGGTAAGGAGGATCTAATTAAGGATAGTCCAAACATGCAACCAAACACCACAATGCAGAATAACACAAGACAATGTTTTTAACTGAATTTTCATTAACATGCCCGACTGTAAGGCTTTCTGGGTTAGGGCCAAATACAATCAAAGTATTTCTGCAATCTCTCAGCTAGTCCAACTCTGAAACAAATCAACAATTGATGAAAACCCTAAGGCATATCTAAACTTGAGCTCGCAAGCCACCAAGAAATCTCCTTGTCTCCAAGCATGAAAACCACTAGCTCTACTATTACAACTATCAGATAAACAATCTAATCTTCAAGATCTCACAGGATCCAGATCTATCCTTCACACTTACTTCCACTGACTCTCCTCTAAACAACTACCCAAACACTCCTTAAATACATTTCCTCAACCACAAGTCAGCTGGAGGAAATGATTAACTCCTAAGCCAAGTCATATTCTATTACAAACAAGTATTAAATACAACAACAATCGGCTCTCAAATAGCCTTAAAAACATTTAATTCTCCATGTCAGCCTCTAGATCTACATAGGAGAATAGAAAAAAAGCTACCAACAATAAATACACCAAGTCGGCCAACCAAAAATCCAAGAACTCCAGTCTATAAACCAAAACTATTGAGCACCAGAGAAACAACTGAAAATCAATGAAACAAAGGACCATGCCAAGCATCACTGAGAAACATAGGAATCGCTGAGAAAGCACATCGACTGAGCACCATAGGCATCACCAAGTACAAGTTCCACCGAGCGCTAGAGGTTTCACAAAGTTCCTTTAGTGACTGAGCTCCTTTTAATAAGCAAGACCATCAGTTAAAGCTACAATTGAGTAACAAAAAACCAAAATAAAACACTCCATGTAGATTCATCGAGTACCCTAGAATGCCCTTGCATCAGACACCTCAGGCTTGCAAAGATGTTCTCATAGGCTAGAAGAACATCTTCTGAGATTCAACACATAAACCCCAAACTGGTTCTTCACATACAAGCCCTTCAACTCTTCATCTTGCATACTCTTCCACTTCTATTTCCTCTATCTTTTCAAATCTTTCCTTCATAACACACATGCTTGTTCTTCATATTGATCCATCCTTTCAAAATTTGTCAATTCATCTCATCTACCAAAACTCAAGTTTCTCCTACCGAGTGTTGTATCCAACAAAGGCATCAGGGAAAGATTCTTGTTATTCTTCTCAATAGTAAACACATTTTTGACACAATCATACATAGCTTTGCAATCATATTGCCAAAGTCTACCGAGAAATATATGACAACTATTCATCTCCACAATATCACACAACACTAGATCCTTATACTGGCCAGTCTAAAAAATCAACAAAGCACTACTCCCTCACTTCTAGAGCATGAAAATCTTGTAACCAACCAATCCTATAAGGATACAGATGCTTTATTGTCTTCAAACCAAGTTTCTGAACCATATCCTTAGAAACAAGGTTATTAGTACTACCACTATCAATAATTACATCATAACATTTACCTCCAGACTTGCACCGAGTTCTGAACAAATTACTCCTCTGACAAGGTTCATCCTTTGTACTGAGCAATGTTCCTTGAACCAACAAGTTCTTAGATTTAGGTTCATTCTAAATGTTCTCATTTACCACTATAGAACTTTGATCACCAAATTTCTTCTGTATACACTCAAAAGACAACCCTACCTATCTTCTTTTTCAATTCCATAGGTTTTGGTTAATCTTCAACAGTTGGTTTATCTTTCACTGAGTGATTAATTTTCTCCTTCCCTCGGGGATTAATATGTTGTCTCCTCTTCAACTTATCTTCTTCCTTTAGAGCATATTGATAAGCATCTTAAACGAAATCAATCTTTAGCATACCAAGCTCATCCTAAATATTAAATCTCAAACCATTCACATACTGAGCTACTTTTTCTTTACCAAGTTCTTTGTGTCCAGATTGAATAGTCAACTAATAGAACTCCTCGATAAAGTCCTCCATAATCAAATCTTTTTTCTTCAGATTCAGAAAATTCTTAAATAAGTCAAGCTCATAGTTGGTAGGTATGAACTTAGCTTTCAATTTAGTCACCATCAGCCTCCACCAATTGATCTTCATTTCACCTTCATCTTCTCTATCTCTTTGTAATTCTTTCCACTAAAGAGAAGAATGTCCTTTCAAATTAGTCTGTGCCAATCTTACTCTAAGAGGATTTTCAATTTCTTCAAGCTCAAAGAAGTCTTCTAATTCACCAATCCAATCAATGAAGTACTCAGGTCTCAAAGTACTAGAGAAAGTAGAAACTTCCATTCAGTAACTCTTAACCAAGCTCAAGATCTATGCAATCGACCAATTCTATCTTCACCATATCTATCTCTCCGGTCATCTCCACTAGATCAAGTAGCTTCAAATTCTTTAGAAACTTCATCATAACCATCATAAGTACCAAGATTCCTCATCGTACCAATAATATCTCTCATGACCTCAATGATCATGTCATTCTTCATCAATTCCATCTCAGATCTGAAATCAACTTTAACTTTCTTTGTAATCTTTGATTCCACAACATCATAGAGATCTATAATCGCTCTAGGGTCCAATCGTCTTAGAGGCATCCTTCAATATTTTCAAAAACCCAAAGCAATAAATCACCAACCAAGGTCCTAGTGCAAACAACCTCAACTTAGAGATCGGTTTACACACTCAAGATTTTCAAGCTCTTATACCACCTGACGCAGGATAGGTAAGGAGGATCCAATTAAGAACAATCCAAACATATAGCCAAACACCACAATGCAGAATAACAAAACAAGAAAATGTTTGCAATCTCTCAGCTAGTCCAGCTCTGAAACAAATCAGCAATTGATGCAAACCCTAAGGCAAATCTAAACTTGAGCTCGCAAGCCACCAAGAAATCTCCTTGTCTCCAAGCATGCAAACCACTAGCTCTTATATTACAACTATCAGATAAATAATCTGATCTTCAAGATCTCATATGATCCAGATCTATCCTTCAAACTTACTTCCATTGACTCTCCTCTAAACATCTACCCAAACACTCCTTAAATATATTTCCTCAACCAAAAGTCAGCTAGAGGAAATAATTAACTCCTAAGCCAAGTCAGCTTCTATTAAAAATAAATATTAAATGCAACAACAATCAGCTCTCAAATAGCCTTACAAACATTTAATTATCCATGCCGGCCTCTAGATCTACATAGGAGAATACAACAAAAAATACCAACAATAAATACACCAAGTTGAACAACCAAAACTCCAATAACTCCAGTCGGTAAACCAAAACTATCGAGCACCAGAGAAATAACTGAGCATCAGTGAAATAACCGACAATGCCAAGAATCACTGAGAAACATATGCATTTCCAAGAAAGCACATCGAACAAGCACCATAGGCATCTTTGAGTACAAGTTCCACTGAGTGCCAAAGGCTTCACCAATTTCCTTCAGCGACTGATCTCCTTTCAATAACCGAGACCATTGGTTAAAGCTGCAACTGAGTAACACATGCAAGAACCAAAATAAAACACCACCATGAAGATTCAATGAGTACCCTAGAATACCCCTGCATCACTCCCTCATGATGGAATTGAGATTACCATTCCTTCTGATTTAGCATGTGCCTATAATTGTCCTAAGCAATTAGATCAAATGGTTCCTCATAACAAAGAAGGATCGCCTCCTAACGAATTAGAAAAAAGAACCTTTATTAAATCATGGAAAAATAATACTTGTCACACCCACTAGTATGGGAACCTATCAAGTGGACACTTTTCCACTCTCTACAAAATCTCATGGAAAATCATCTCCATCAGTTAAAAAACCTATTATTCAAAAGGGTACTAGAATGATTAAGCCTACAATTGCCCTAGAGCTAGAAAGGGATGAAAGTGCTAATTTACAAGAGAAAGGAACCTGATAAAAAAGACAAACATACTGACATATCACTTGAAAAGTATGGTATGAGCTATCAACTTATACAAAAGATGGGACATGATGGAAAGAGTCCTCTTGGAAAAGGAAAAGGTCTTCTTGAACCTTTACATGCTGAATTTAGAAATCCCAAGGACAAAACTAGTGTTGGATGTCATGGACATAGCCTTACAAAACCTAGTGGAAAAAAACATGCACATGAGGATTCAGATGATCAGGAAGAAGAAAAAATATAGCCTATGACATATGAAAGACTCTTGCATATTCAAAATTCTAATCCAGACTATCAAGGAGAGTCTTATCTACCTTCTCAAGCTCCTTAAGAACATGACCTTGGTCCTAACTAGGAAGATCTTATCCATTATATTGAACATACTACTACTGCTGCTGTTGCTGTTGCTACTGCTAAACATATTGCTAGCTATAATCACACACATCCTGATTGGGGGAAACTAGTTGATGTCTCCTATATCCTGGATATACCTCAGGTTATTCCTATTATAGACTACTCTACTGCTCTTGCTACTAAGAAAGATCTTTCTATTAAAAGAACACTTCCTATGATAGATGAGAATGATGAAGAAAAACTACTCCCTACTATGTCTCTAATTGATTACATCAAACACTATCACAATAGTGAAACATACTCAAATGAATATGAGTGGGACTCCTTATCAGATGCTACTATGGAAATACATGTTGATGATATACATATATATGCTCTTGCTAAAAAATATGAAATAAGAGAAAGCTCTAATTCTCAAGATCAAGCTGATGATAATGATCCTTTCCACCCTTTGGTAGAAACCATTCCTATGGCTCCTAGGCCATCTAATCAAAGTAATGCTCTAGCTACGTAAGAAAATCATGGGTATATAAGACCCCATCTCGTCACAGCATCATGAAATATATGAAGATCTAGAATTGAGATGGTTCTTATTCATGCACTTCTGCCACCTGAAGAGGGACATAGTTCTCAAAATTGACCATCTTGGTTAGGCTCACATGATACTCTTCTAAACTCCTATGACTCTTCTAGAATGATTTGCGATCGACAATGTTCTATGGATGATACTTTTCTTGATCTATCTAATTCATTCATGAATGATAAGGATGATACCAATATCTTTTCACTCAAAACTATTGACCCCTTGCCCCTCATCCTTCCTGTGCTAAGTGGAGATCCCACTTCCCATCCATCTCTCCATCTAAATGAGTCATATCAGCCTCATTCATCCATTATTCTTGAGTCTTCTGGAAGTAACTTGGATGTTCAACACAAAGATCAGAAATACAAGAAGCGACTTATATCTAAAGGTCACCATGTCCCATCTAATTGACATGTGACTACAAAAGAAAAAACAATATTGAAAGACCACAAGGATTATCCAAAAAGAAAAGAAGAATATCAAAGAAAATATGGATTCCTAAATCCATCATCAAAGAATTATCAAAAGCACCTTAAAATAAAGAAAGATCAAAGGCTATGTGGATTCCCAAGTTAAAAGAATTGGATATAAAAGAAAAATCTATGTTGAGATTCAAGATGACATCTCCTTCTTATGACTCACTTCAATCCCCACTCTATTTCACCATCATTACCTTTCATATCTCACACAACTCCCAAATCCATCATTTCCTTCCCCAAAGTGTATCTTGGTATCTACTCATCATTAATGGTTCACTTCAGAAACATCTCGATGGTACCTTCCTTAGACATTTAGAATGTGAGGAATATGACAAAGTGTTAAGAAGGGTTCATGAGGATATTTGTAGATCTCACTTAAATGATCTTTTATTAGCTATGAAACTCTTAACAATTGGACACTATTGGCTAGATTCTTCTATCACTACTACAACATTTGGTTCTATAACTTATCAGCTGGCCACTACAAATGGTGATGTGCTCAAAGATCCTCTCAATGCTCTTCATCTGCAACAACTCTACAACTACATACTCTGCTTCCTATACAATAGCTTATGATCCTAAGGAAATTCTAAAAAGCATAAAAAGTCCTAAAAATATCCCCAAAATGGTAAAATATCCTGAAAAAATGATCATCCTGGTGAAAAAATAGAAATAGATGCCTTGATGTATCCACAAAAAAAATCAAATATAAAAAAGTACAGAAAAAAATAAAAAATAAAAAAAGAACAAAAAAATTGAAAAAGAGAGAAAAAATTATGCTTTGGTGAAAACCTGGAAATATGCGCCTTGGTAGCAAAAATAAAATAATCACATGTTAGGATTTGGTAACACTGAGAGGGGGGGTGAATCAATGTTGCAATAATTTAATGAATTCTTAAACTTCTTCCTTTTCCTTAAGCAACATATAAAGATGTAATAGAAAATGAACAACCATGCAAAAAAGATAAACATAGAACTCATAACACCATATTTGTTTTTGAGGAAATCCTGGCTAGGGGAAAACCCCAACGGGGATGGTAATATTCTACACTATGAATCTTGAAACCCTATTAGGAGTTCTAGCCTTGTTAGGATTTGACCAATATTGTAATACCCTCTCCTATGGTGATACTTGGATTTTTGACTTGGACATTTTATTATGATGGTTAGAACTATACATTTACATTTATGTTTTGTGGATGATGATATGGTTGATATGCTCATTTATGGTTATCATTTATATGTTTATGAGATTAGAAAACCATCTATCTTTATATGTTTTTATGGATCTAACCCAAGGATTTGAATCTAACCATTATCATGATGTTTTATGTTTTCATGAATATGTGTCTGATGTGTTTTTATGACTCAAGAAGAAGTTGTAGTTACTCACTTAGTTGAGGTCCACACGATGTATCGGCCCTGGTCATCTATTTGCATATATCTGATTTGTATGTATATCCATATATATATATATATATATATATATATATATATATATATATATATATATATATATATATATATATATATATATATATATATATATATATATATATATATATATATATATATGTATCTCTTCTTGGTGATGCAGGATTGCAGGTACCGGGTATTGTCTCCACCTGGCTTCACAGGTCTGAGCGATCCCTCAAAATCCTCGATCATTGTTGTTGTTATGGAGATATCACTAGGTTCCATAGGAAGAAACTCCGCCTCTGATCCTTTTATCCTTAGGTGGGGAGTTCCCGAGTCAGTCTCTTGTGTGGATGTATTATGTGATCTCTCAGTTTGTTGGATTTGTGGATCTTGTAGCTAGTTCTTGTCTTCATGGTATGTTCAATTTTGTTAGTAGATTATTGATGTGAATTATTGTTCATTGGAGGTATGATTTAGTAATTTATCTTTAGTAGTAGCTACTATTATACTAGCATATCTTGTTAGGAACGAGTTGGTATGTGATTTAAATAATGTGATTTTAATATCTATAATAATGAATAATTTTATAATACTCATAATAAAAAAGTGTCTATGGCAATATCAATAATAAATGTTTTAATATTAGTGGTAAAATCTAACTTATGTTAGTAGATACCTAATATATTTTAGAATATGGATTAGTGTATAATATGTTTTATAATAATGATATTCATAATATTTAATATGAATAATAATGCGTCTTATTTATGGTATATGTACCATAAGCATATGGGTGCACACATATGCCTATGAATACATATATAAATATATATTATTATATAATAAATTAATTATTTGTGTGAAGGAAGTTATTCTTATAAATCTATGTTATTCTTTTAAATGGTAGATAGGATTGGTAAATTCTATTGCCATAGTTAAATAAGTTAGTAAATTATTTTTAAGATTACATTATCTATTTTGACACCCTTAAATTTAGGAATCATAGATTATAGTTTTATTTATAATTTATTTCTCCCTTTACAGGAATGGTTTTGCAAACCATCTCATTAACTAATAACGAATGGATAGTTGAGATGGTTGCATCGGTTGGATTACCCGTGCAACCACCATCTCCATTCTATTTACAGGAAAGACTTTCCTATGTGTGGGAGTTGGAAATGAAATCTTGTTTTGAGAAGAGGCTTTAATTTTAATAGGATATTTCTATAGTTTAGAGAAGAGAGAAAATTGATTTTTCTCTGAGAGGAGGTGAAGGAGTTGGAGCTTTCCTGTAGGAGGAATTCAAAGGAGTTCTGGAAGAGATTTAGAAGCTTGATTTCTTCTTCATCAACCGATCTTCACAGGACTCTAGGTTGGAATCCATCTTGAGAAATAGATTTAATTTATAGTATGAATGTTGTTTTTAGATTTGTTTGAAAGTTTCTGTATGTTGTATTATTATTGCAAAATATTTTTGCACTATTGTATTATTATTGTATTGTGTAGTTTTATAGCAGAAGATTAATATATTGATGTATTATTGCAGAAGGTTGATAGTTTAATGTATTCTGCAATAATGAATTATTATAGAATGTTGATACATTAGTGTATTATTGTAGAATGTGATACATTATTGTATTATTGCTGATGGTGTATACATTATTGTATTATTTTGCTAGCCATCCATACATGATACAAATGCTATATTATTGTAGTATTCTGTCATTTTAATAAGAATTTATTTTGTGTCGTATATACAATACAAACGTTATTATGTTAGCCATTTTTGTGTTATTTGTATTATGCTAGTCATTTATAATATTCTGTCATTGCAATAGAAATATTCTATCATTTTATTAATGCAGCCAGCCATTTATACAAGTTTATAGAATTCTAAGTATAACATTGTTTCATTCTCATGTTTTGTTCTCTGTCATTTGGTCGAGTAATTGTTATTAATTGTGTCATTTCTACGTGTTTAGTTGCTAGGTTTTTATTAGGGTTGAAGTTGAACAAGTATAATATTTAGGCCAAGTAGTATAATAATTAGATTTTCGCTTTATACAAGTATAACATTTACTTTATACAAGTATAACATTTAAGTATAAGTTACGATACTTTAATTTCTTTTCTTATACTTTAAGTTATACTTGTATAAAGGGATTAGGTACCTTTCAGATTGATTGGGATAGGTTTCAACTTCCTAGGAGTTAAGTTGTAACTTCTAAATTTTAGATTTTTAATAAAAATCAGACTTAGTCAAATTTCAGACTTAGATTGAAATTTATGGAACATTATCTTTTGGTGTATGGAATTTTGTGTAAACCTTAAATATGTTCATTGCTAGTTTGGTGGAGGTTATGATCAGTGCATTTATATGCCTTAATAGGGTTAGGATGTGTGTAGGAAGCAGTTTAGGGTTTAGGGTTGTCTAAGAGGATCAGGACCATTCTAAACATCCTTAAATGTTCCTAATTTCCATAAACATCCATAAACTATCTTATTATTTTCTACTCTTTGATGCAGTCTTACAAATGTGTTTATGATGTGTTTTTACTACATGTATGATGTATTTGTGATGTGTGGGTTAAGGGTAGAAAACCTAATGACACCAAGTGAGTGGCTCTCAGTGCGGGGCTGGGGCCCTAAGTGGCTAGAACCAGGATAACCGACTGAAGAGTTATTTAACAAGTGAAAACTTAATTAAACTTATGGGAATGTGTTCAAACATTAAAATGATTAAATGTGCCTCGCCCATGGCATTAGTGCTATTAAAGGCTATGGATGGGAGTAGGAGAAGGTGCCTATGCGTAGGTACGATCAAATGACGCTTGTCTGTACGAAAGACATTCAATCCCGCATGTGCCTACTTGGGGCCCAGGGCCCAGAGTGGCTAGTACTAGGGCAACCCAAGGAGTGAGGGCTATGCGATGAAACTTACTTAGGTTGTTGCTTAGATTTTCTACCAAGCCTTAGAACCTGTCTGGGGAAAGATTTATACTTGACCTTCTTTTCATTTGCTATTTGGGAAAGGTTACCCAACCCTAGGTATGGCCTAGCTATTCCTTCTTTGTGGACCTTGGTGTTTATCTCCTAGCATGGGGGAGTGGGCCTTTTGGTATCCACATGGTTGGGTGGTAAATCTTTTTATCGAGGTATCTTTTGTGGTTGTAGTGTTTAAAGATTCATGCTTGCTTATGTACCAATTTTTGAAGAATGAAGGCTTTGTAATTATCTTTCATGTTGTAAAGTTATTGTTACCTCCCAAGCGGAGATGAATGTAATGTAATCATTGATGTAATTAAAAATGATGTATGTGGAATGGGTAGACTTAAAAAAAAAAGGAAAAGGGAGATGTGAACCTTATGTATAAGATGTATGTTGGAAAAGAAAAAGGATTTTGTAACATTTCAAGTAAAGTAGTATGTTTCTTATTATTGATTAAGTGAAAAGGCTATTGAAAAACAAATGTATTATTTGCAATGTATCAAATGATTTAGATGATTCTATTTGATTTAAAAGTTATATTGTTCATAAAGGATACTTAGGAATATAGAAGATTTTAAATGGAAAATTGAAATGAAAGTACTTTGTAATTCTTAATAAAGAATCTTATAACGATATGATGAAGTTTTCTTTGTGAAGTAAATTTTGTTGTTAGCTGACTTAATGGACTTAAATGAATCATGCATTTAATAAGAAGGGAACCTAGGAGGAATCTAAGTTAATCTATGTTTTGTTTAGTTAATTCTTTTTAAAATTCAAATTTTTTCATAAATCTCTACTTAGGTTTTCTTTTATAAAGAGAATCTTTGTTCTCTTCCTCGGTTCCCTTGTGGGGCATGACAAATATAATATAAGAAGATCCCTATTAGGGGATGTATATAATAAGATTCCTGTTAAAAAATCAACCCTGTTAAAGGTCTTAGCCCTGTTAAAGGAAAACAAACCTTGTTAGGGGTGTACAATAGGTGCAACAACACTTATAAAAAATCTTTTGTCCTAATACAAATAGTTAATAAAGTATTCCTAAAAGAAATCCTCTTGTTCTCCTTCCTCTTGATCTCTTCTCTGCCCTTTAGATGTCTTCACAATTCACACCTAACATTGATACATCATCATCTTATCACATCGCACACTTTTAAAAAAGTGTATATATATTTATACCTTGTTGGGAGTATAATTACAAAGCTATTCGGCATCAAAACATCATATTAATTAAAGTGTAATTACACACTACATTAACATCCTCAGTTGACCTCAAATCCAAGATAGGATCCAAAAATAACTTTCCAAATGCTCACAAAGTTGGCCTCAATGATTGCTGACCTGTTATGCTCTATTTACTATCTTCACATTCAATCAACTGAACATATCTCTCTGATCCATAAATACTAACACATACGACCTCACACATGTGTTCATTGGTGTCCTGTAAGCATGCCATCAAGATTACATGCCTTAATAAATCTTTTGTGAAGCTCACTAATCTTTTCTATCATACTGGGTTACTGAAATAGTCCGTGGACTCCTGCATTTTTCTATTCAACAACTGCATTCAAACATAATCATCATATCCAACATGTGCAACCATAAAACTGATAAGTGTTTCCATAAATGACAAAATTTCATACATGTGCATATGTGTGCATGTGCTGACCACTTTCCAACAATCTCCCCCTTTGGCATTGATGGAAACACTTAGTGAAAAATGACTAAGTGCATCATCAAAGAAAAAAGTAAAAGGAGATATAATGAAAAAAATTCAACACATAATCTTTAAAATCTTCCCTTTATTTATGTTTGTTATACTTCATATTACACACACAGATTTTATCTCTTTCTCATTTGTGTCTCACTTCTCTCCCATTATAATTCTTCACTCTCCCTTACATTGTGCTCTCTTCCTCACATTACATTTGAAATTTTTCACTCTATCTCTCCCCCTTTGACATCAATGGAAAAGGGTACCAAAATGTCAAAAATCAGTGAACAAAACAACAAAAAAAGATTAGAGTATACAAAATCACAGCTTAACTATCTACAACACATCTCTGTAATTGGTCTGCAAAATATGTATATCGGCATTCCAAGATTCTTTTATTACTTCTGCCACCTAAATCATTCCAGTAAGACTAAATGTGGCTATCTTCTATCACTACATCAGCAGGTACTAGTTCCTAAAATGTTTTTAGGCCAAGTTATAGGCCCTCATGGGTGCTCTCCAAAACACTGATCTTTGGAGTAAAAAAGTTCTTTAGTTTTGAAAATATCTTTTGAACTCTGTCTTTCTCCATTTTTTAGGTATGGATTTTATCCATAATTATATTAACTTCCTTATTCATATCCAAAATTTTCTTATCTCCAATATCTTTAGATAGGTTTTCTAAAGCCTCTTCATGCTGTGCTATGGTATTTGATATACTCTTTACATGCTCATGCAAAGTCATGCAAAGTCTATAGAGATCTTTTCCATCCTTAAGACAAGATTTGATTTCCCTTTTAGTGGAAGTCAATGTATTAAGATCACTCTTGATCCCATCAATAGTATCTTTCATCCTTAACTTCTTAAAGTCATCAACAATTTTTATTCTTGCTTCTTCCTCTAATTTATCAAAACTTTGTTCTACTACACTTAGAACATTATCTAGATTATCTATAGGATCTATAGTATCTACATGAGAATAAACAACTTACTCAAAACTTGTGTATCCCGCTAGATTATCTTTGCAGTCTTGTCAATCTTTTTTTTATATTTCTCCTTTGCCTTAGCAAAAGCAAGTACTAACCAATGCATCAAATCTGATACATCCATGTCCTCTAGGTTAGTTGGAAATGATTGGGAACCACTTTCCAAAAAATAAGGTGTAGAAAAAGGAGTGATAGGTAGTAATCCTTTTTCCCTAGGAATGCTAAGTGCCTGACCCTTTCCCTTTTCTTGTTCCTTTTCCTTTTCCTTTTATTCACTTCTCTCTTCCACAACTTGCTCTTTTTCAGGAATTTTCTCCTTTTCCTGCTCTTTTTCAATTGATTCTTCTTGAGTGATTTTGGGAGGCTCAAGATTCTCCACTATTGTATAAATTTTGGCCAATGTTTTAGTCATCTGAAATGGATCAGATGTATCTTGTTACGTGTTCAATAAAATTCCAACATTGTCAATATAAAAATCTGGTAAGGTAGTATCTACTACCTTTGATTCCTTATGAACTTCAACTTCTTTTGCAAGTTTGACAATTTTGGGTTTAGTGGAGATGATTACTGGGGTTGGAGTCCTTGTAGACTTTCCAAGATCAGGTCACTCCTCAAGGAATAGCTATCCAAATTTGTCATGTATTTCTTTCTCAACCTCTTCATACTTCTGGGCCATAAACTTGACGATTCTAGTTTTGGTCCTCAATTTTGGCCTTAACTTCTCAAACCAATTTACCATATCATGTTATGTCATGGTAGGAATGTTCTATAGAAGGATATCTTGTCTCATCTTTGTGTCTTCACCAAGGCTCTCTTTTTCCTTTCTTCTAATCTTTCAAATAGTTCCTTGTTGATTTGATTTTCTATTTCAATCAAATTCTTTTTGAAAGAAAGCATATGTTCCACAACTATATACTCTATCTTACTTTTCTCTTCCTCATCAGATCTTTCAAAATATTTTTCAATAGAGGCTAGTTTATCTTCATTCACTTCTCTCTTCTCTAATAATTTCAAGAAAGGTTTGAAAAAACACCTTTTAGCTTCTTGACCTTTCTTTTGCTCTACCCGTGCTTCTCTCTTCTTGTCCGCTTCAATTTCTCTCAAGTTAGCCTCTTGAAGTTTTCTATCTTTTTCATCTTCTTCTTCCTTCTTGTTTTGTTCCTCAGTCTTATCTATATTCTCTATTTACCTTACTTGAATTTCTTCTTCTTGTGCCTATTGTTTTGAATTTTTTTGTTGTTTACCCTTGCTTTGTGAAGATGGAGGAGTATCAGATGTTTTTCTCTTTCTTCCTAGTCCACTAACCATGGCCTTTGGTCTATCTTTAGGGGGTGTTGGACCTTGTGTAGCTTCATGTGCATCTTGCCTCTATAATGTTCACCTAGTAGGTGTAGGAGTGTTATCTTTTTCCTTCTCTCCTTCTTCAACCTTGACCACTTGAGATGCTTCAATATTAGGTTGAGGAGGGGGAATGTTTTGTTTCTCCACAATTTCTACAACCTTTTCTCTGACAATTTTCATTTCTTCTTTGGTTATTCCATGTTGCCCTACTATTTTGTCAACAAGGGACTAAAATTTCTTTTCCCTTCTTCTCTTTACCAACTCTTCCTTTACAGTTGCATAATTTTCTTCATATGTGCCCCATCTAGGAGTGTTGAGGTCTTTGGGGGACTACAAAATATGTTGAATGTGTAATTCTAGAATAGTGTAATCAATTTCATAGCCCATAGGGGTAGCCCATGAAGTTATAGGTTTAATTGCTTCAAAGAATGTACTGTCAGTTTCCACCATGAAACATATGTCATCCTTATACTTGTCAACTAATCTCCAAGGGATTCTTTCCCTTTTATGCAATTTCTTCTAGAAAGGTTTCATCATGCCCGCAACTTCAACATATCTATTTCATAATCACTTCTTCTATAGAAGTCACTAATCATCTGCATGGAACATCTATCAAATCTCCATAAGTACATTTTAAGAAATCTCCTCATCACATGAAAAAATATATACATGATCAGTGACCCAATCTGAAATGAGTAGCTCTATTATTCTATATCCCTGCAAGGATTTCCATTAGCTGCTGTCTTAGGACCTCACATAGGTCATACTCTTCATCCTCAACTACCATCATGTATGCCATGTGAATAAAACTATATGATACACTGTTTACTCTATTGCTATATTGGAACTTATATCCCAATATCATACCTACTAACTTGACATCTTCTAGTGCGATATCATTTACTATCATAGCTCTTTTATTCCACTTTCTTTTTGTTAATTTCTCTACCTCAAACCTTATGTTCTTCTCAGCTATAGGTACTTTACCTATCACAGGTAATCCAGTGATCTTATGTAGAAGTTCCTTGGTGATTTTAGTGGGGGTTCCACCAATCCATATGAACTCATCATGCATTCTTATCAATACAATCTTAATCCAATCCAATTCTTCAAATTCATAGCTTTCCATGAATTTCACTATTGGCAACCCATGCACTTTCCTACATTCTTCTCTCAGGTTTTTGCTTACATTATACAACCCTAGCATTTCATCATAGATCTCAAAGGTGCCTAGGAATTCAATCTTATTGTGAATATATTCCTTGATGTCTTCAACATTAAGAGAAACAACCAGTGTGTGTGAAAATGTGTCCTCTTGATCCTCTTCAATATATTTGAAGGGATGACTCCTTAAATTTATACCAATTCCTCTCAGGCACATTGAAAACCTTAGGTGTATCCATTCTGAATACTTTGTTACTACAATTGACAAAGATTTCTTGAGATAATTACAAATACCTAGCTCGCGCGACCATGTAAGGGTTTTGGGAACACAAATGCAAACACTTCAAGATCCAACTACTATTCTAGACTCTTCAATACTATTTGATCTCTGTGAAAATGGTAGATATATAGTTTGACCATAGAATTGGCCTTATAGGAAATTTGGCACAATTCCAAAAAACTATTCATAAAGCTACAAGAAACTAGTGCTAGCTCAAACTAGTAGACATTCTCAAAAACATCTCCAAAAATGATGCAACCTTATCTAAGATCACATTTCATCATACCTAAGCTTCTTCCAAGCTTGCACAACTTAACTCATCCATAGAGGGGCTTTGTATCTGACCAGTGATAATATGTCATGCTCCTCCTAAGGAATACATTTCCCATCATGAAGATGGTGAAGAAATGCACCCTAGAAATGATTCAATGAGAATCTTAGGAATATTGTGAGTTCTCTCATTATTTTCTTCATCTTTCTCAACCTTAGATTCCACATATTCATCTTGTTTGACTCATTTCTCTTTAAATTCTTCTTTCAACTCTACTAGCTCTCTATCTTCTTTATTCAATTCTTTTTCTTTTGCGAGTGGCCTGAAGGACTCCTTCACTAGTCCTGTATATCTACAATAATTTACCACATGTCAATAATTATTACACTTGAAACATGTTACCTTCTTCTTAGGTTTCAATTGGCTATAATCAATTTGCAACTTACAATACTTAGAAATATGACCAAAGTTATTGCATTTGTAACATACAATATTTCTGGGTCTGGAAATAGGTTTCTTAACTTCTTCAAATATTTTATTAGCATCATCCTTACTAGCATTAGAAACATTATCATTTTTTTTAGTTGATTCCTTATCCTCAGGTTGTCTAAGTTCAACATCTTTACTACATTCACCTTTTTGTTAGGAATGGGAACACTGAGAGGGGGGGGGGGGGGGGGGGTGAATCAGTGTTCACTGTATTTTAAATTTTAATTTTAATCTTTATACTTAACTTAAATTCTTAAGTACTAAATTAAACATTCACATAAACATGAAACATGAAATCAACAAATGACACCAATATGGTTACGGGGAAACCCAAATAGGTAAAAACCCCGGTGGGAATTGACACCCACTAATATTTTGCACTAGTGTTTTTTGATCCTTGTTAGAAGATCCTTAACCTTGTTTAGGAGTTTCTTTACAATGCTTTAAGTACAGTAGACCTTGTTAAGGGTCAGATCCTGTTAGGAGTCTTTTACAATAGTCTCTATTAGGGGAGAGGACACACTATCCAAGAGCTCACTGCTCAAGTGGTGAAGGCTAAAACCTTTTGATCTCAAATACACACTATATCTGTAGGATGAACTGTCACTATGACACTGCTTGTCAGATCAGTTCCTTTGATGTGCTGATGCTTTGACCTCTAGCAAAGATCTAATACATATTATGCTATCTTTGCATACTTTTGCTCTGCTTATCACAACTCTCTTTCAACTTCCATATTGAATACAATGGGTGCATCTTATATTTATATGCTCATACAAAATAAACAATTAGGTTGGCCCTATAACTAATTACAAACAATGCTTCCAAATGAATTGGCTTAAGCGTGCTTACAATTAAACATATAAACATGTCAAAAACCTAAATACAATGGGCGCATAGCCATTACAACATTACATTATAATTGCAAACCAAAATATTGACTGTCAGCTCCATGCTCTATTCTTCACTAGCACACACTGGCTGTGCAACTTCATCTGACTATAACTTTCTCATCCTTGTACATTTTCTTATGCACTCATAGACTAAGCATAAGTATAGTCTAACAAAATTAACTTCCAGGGTGCATACCATAATTCTTCTGTACACACGTGCGCTGTTGCTCTGAGCTGTAGGAATTTTGTACACTGTCCAGTCTTCAACACTTAATCGAATTATGATTTTTACATCAAGTGCGTTGACTCCAAACTACTATATGAATTTGTTTCCATAATGAAAAAACTATATCAAGTCATATACATCAGTATAGACAACTTTCCAACAATCTCCCCCTTTGTCATTGATGGAAACAAAAGAATATGGCCAAGTTGCTAACTGTCCCTTAACACAAATTTTTTTATCTTCTATACATTACTTATACATAATCTTATATCTCCCTATACATGTTATAATCCATATTCTATATGATGGAAAATTGTCATTGATGTCAAAAGATGAAGATTGTATACATAACCAACATTGATATAATAAATGACATTAACAAATATGAATATTACAACACATATCAGTCTCAAGATATGCTAAACACATAAAGCAGTAAGGAGCGTTAGAAACTCCTTATAACAGTGCAATAAGGGTGATTACAATAGATACACAGATAAATATACACTGTGAATGCAACAAGCCGATAGTCCAAATGTCCCAGTATTAAAAGGAATACAGATAAACTTACATTGAAACATTACCATTCTATTTTGCAAACGTCAGAAGTCATAGACAATGTACATATACAAGGTCGACCCTCCCATATCGACAAAGTTTACTAGGAAAGCAGCAAACGAAAACAACAGGCAGATTGAGATAGTCGGAGTTAATATTCTCAAATAAGTTCACTCTATCGCAGAGGGAAAGGATGCCATTACAAAAGTTCGATAATATGAACAAAGAACATACGCAGATGTTATGCAGAGACGGTACATACTATGAATGACATACATATATGTTATGACATGTAGCGTCTCATAGATTGAGACATACAGGGCAGATATTATTATGCAAACATTTTACTATCGCAGGGAATCGAAGGAAATGTAAGTGCAAATGTCGAAGGTAATACCAAAGGTTTTTTTAGCTGATAATCTTCAAAGGTTATTAAAACTATTTTCAAACAGCAGACTTTATCGAAGAATACCATAAAATATTAAAGCAGTATTAACTTAAGTTAATATTAAAAAGGGAGATTAAAATGTTTAAAGAAAATATTGTTATTTATTTATTTAAGAAGATTAATTAAATGAGAAGACACCTTTTCATATGAAAAGGCACAATATCAAGAGATGCAAAGCTTTATACATATATAAATAATAAGTCTATCATTTTGGAAAAGAAGTGAAAAAAAGTCAGCATGTGTAAAAGAGAAGAGAAGAGCAGTGGAGAATAGAGAGACAGAGAAGTTAAATGCATATATATTCAGATTTTATTTGACATATATACATATATTAAATGTACAGTCATAAAGGAATATTTTGAAAAATAAGAGGAAGATATCGGCTGACTTAGAAACCAAATTGCAT
The DNA here is from genome assembly GCA_027943335.1 of Chamaecyparis obtusa. Classification (NCBI taxonomy): domain Eukaryota; kingdom Viridiplantae; phylum Streptophyta; class Pinopsida; order Cupressales; family Cupressaceae; genus Chamaecyparis; species Chamaecyparis obtusa. The sequence goes on along the minus strand of BSBK01008103.1, from coordinate 194,462 downwards.
CCATCATCAGTTGAAGAAAGCAACAAGATAAAGGTGGAAGAAAGTTATTAAAATCAGTGAGTTGGTGCTCAGAATCCGGACAGCAAGAGTTGGTGCTCAGAATCTGGACAGGGGGAGTTGGTGCTTCTAGTAGGTTGGTGCCTGCGAAGTGTGGGAGTTGGTGCTTCCAGTGAGTTGGTGCTCATAAACATAGGGGTTGGAGCCTCTAGTAGGTTGGTGCCTACAAAACATTGTAAAAGAAAAATATTATATATAAAAGGAAATTATTTTGTGGTTTTCTCCCATATTGGGTTTCCACGTAAAATTTGTGTTCATGTGCATAATTGTTCGTTTGTGAATTTGAAGTTATCTTTGAATAAAGTTTTTAAAGTTTTTATTATATTGATTCACCCCCCCCTCTTAGTATAATCATGTGCTCTTCAATTGGTATCAGAGCGGGTTCCTTCTATATAGCCTAACCGCTTGAAGGTAGATCTAAAGAGCACAAATGGCTGAAAGTTTTCAGAACAAGACACCAATTTTTGATGGGACAAACTATGCATTTTGGAGTATAAAGATGGAAGCATTTTTAAATGCTATTGGATTCGATGTTTGGCAATCAGTACTAGATGGTTATACACCACCAGTGAACCCACCAACAGATACAGCCGGAAAGAGGAAAAGTGAAAATAATGCTAAAGCAAAACATGCTATTCTATGTAATCTAGCCGACTCGGAGTTCACTAAAGTTATGCATTGTAAATCTGCAAAGGATATATGGGATAAGTTGAAAAATATATATGAAGGGACCGACAATGTAAAGAAGGCCAAACTTCAAACTCACCGAAGCACATTCGAAAGCCTAAAAATGAAGGAAGATGAAGACATCACCTCCTTTCTCTCTCGTGTTGATGAAGTAGTCAATGCAATAAAAGCCCTTGGTGAAGAAGTAGAAGAACAGCTTGTGGTTGAAAAGATCTTGAGATCTCTACCCATTAGATTCGATTCTAAGGTGTCAGCAATCGAAGAGAGAAAAGATCTGGATAGTCTTACTAAAGATGAGTTACATGGAATTCTTACCGCTTATGAAATGAGGATTGGAGGCAAGGAACCTAAGATGGAAATATCATTCAAAGCATCTAAAAAGGGTAAGAGAAAAAAATAAATTTCAAGTGAAAGTTCAAGCAGTGAAACTGATGAAGCCGAAGCCCATTTCTTAAGAAAATTAAAAAGGGGAAGAGGAAAATATAAAGGAAAGTTTCCTTTCAAATGTTTCAATTGTGGAAAGATAGGACACTATGCCTCAAAATGTCCTCAAAATGATGATGACTCTAGTGAAGATGAAAAACAAGCACACACAAATAAAAAATGGAAGAATAACAATAAGAAATATCAAAACAAGAATAAAAGGAGTTTTTATTCTAAAAAGGACAGCTCTTCAGATGAAAGTAGTGAGGAATGCCCAAGTGATGAGGAGGATGAAATTCTATTTATGGCTAAAGCAGACACAAGTGATAGTTATGAGGAAGAAGAAGATGAATCATGCAATGAGGAAGAGGATGTTGATCTTAAAGAAGAACTTCATTATGCATACAAACAAAATGAAAGACTAAAAAGAAAATTAGTAAAACTCAAAGAAGAAGCTATGGAGAATCTAGAAGCAGTAAAGAAATCAGAACAAACAATTGAAGATCTAAAGATTCAATTAGAAGAAACCAAACAAGCTGAAATAGATCTAAAATTAGAAATTGAGAAATTAAAAGGAGAATTGGAGGAAAGCACTATCAAACTGCGAAATAGTCTCAAGTTTGAAAAGAGTTCAGAAATCCTAACTAATATCATTGATAGTCAAAAGCCCTCTTCTAGCAAAAAAGGGGTTGGTTTTGAAGGAAACTCAAACATCCACAATACATTCAAAGGCTTCATAAAAGAAGGAAACAACACAGTCATAAATGAACCATCAAAAGAAGACAAGCCTAAAGAAAAGAGCTACAAAAAGAATGAAGAAAATGATGTTCATAACTTTCATGGATATTGCTACTCTTGCAATCGGTTTGGTCACAAAGCACTAGATTGTAGAATGCCAAAACAAAATATGAATGATTGGAAAAGGCCATATTATAGACAGCATTTTTCTTACCTATTTAATGGATACTGTTACTTTTGTAACAAATTTGGTCATAAAGCTCTAAATTGCAAAAGCAAAGAGAGGAATATTCAAAATCCTTTTGCTCCACTGGTTAATTTTGATATTCTATGTTCAAAGTGCAACAATTTTGGACATGCAGCCCACAAATGTAGAACAATCTTTCCTACAGAACAAGCAAAGAAAGAAGATCTTCCTAAAAAGATGGTTTGGAGAAAGAAAGAAAAGTCTCTATAGCTTTACATGCTCAAAAAGTAGATGTGTGGAGTGGACTAAGAGAAAACTTAATCAGCATTGTGATCAAGGGCATAATACATCACTACTAAAGGTTATAAAATTAAAGAGGATGAAAATGCTTTGCATGTTTTACAAATGAAGAAAAATAATTTCCTTGTGCAAGAAGATGAAAATCAGCTATGGCACAAAGGATTGAAGTACTTACATTGTCAAAATCAGAGTGGCGCAGCGGAAGCATGTGTTCAGGGGGAGCTAGTCTCTAGCCTTGGAGACCCTTTGCCATTGATGTCAAAGGGGGAGAGATTGAAGATGAAGGGAATAGAAAACTAAGGGGGAGTCTTGCACAATCAGTATCATATATTTGAGAAGTTTCCATCAATGACAAAGGGGGAGATTGATGGAAAATTGTCATTGATGTCAAAAGATGAAGATTGTATACATAACCAACATTGATATAATAAATGACATTAACAAATATGAATATTACAGCACATATCAGTCTCAAGATATGCTAAACACATAAAGCAGTAAGGAGCGTTAGAAACTCCTTATAACAGTGCAATAAGGGTGATTACAATAGATACACAGATAAATATACACTGTGAATGCAAGCCGATACTCCAAATGTCCCAGTATTAAAAGGAATACAGATAAACTTACACTGAAACATTACCATTCTATTTTGCAAACGTCAGAAGTCATAGACAATGTACATATACAAGGTCGACCCTCCCATATCGATAAAGTTTACTAGGAAAGCAGCAAGCGAAAACAACAGGCGGATTGAGATAGTCGGAGTCAATATTCTCAAATAAGTTCACTCTATCGCAGAGGGAAAGGATGCCATTACAAAAGTCCGATAATATGAACAAAGAACATACGCAGATGTTATGCAGAGATGGTACATACTATGAATGACATACATATATGTTATGACATGCAGCATCTCATAGATTGAGACATACAGGGCAGATATTATTATGCAGACATTTTACTATCGCAGGGAATCGAAGGAAATGTAAGTGCAAATGTCGAAGGTAATACCAAAGGTTTTTTTAGCCGATAATCTTCAAAGGTTATTAAAACTATTTTCAAACAGCAGACTTTATCGAAGAATACCATAAAATATTAAAGCAGTATTAACTTAAGTTAATATTAAAAAGGGAGATTAAAATGTTTAGAGAAAATATTGTTATTTATTTATTTAAGAAGATTAATTAAATGAGAAGACACCTTTTCATATGAAAAGGCACAATATCAAGAGATGCAAAGCTTTATACATATATAAATAATAAGTCTATCATTTTGGAAAAGAAGTGAAAAAAAGTCAGCATGTGTAAAAGAGAAGAGAAGAGCAGTGGAGAATAGAGAGACAGAGAAGTTAAATGCATATATATTCAGATTTTATCTGACATATATACATATATTAAATGTACAGTCATAAAGGCATATTTTGAAAAATAAGAGGAAGATATCGACTGACTTAGAAACCAAATTGTATCCATCATCAGTTGAAGAAAGCAACAAGATAAAGGTGGAAGAAAGTTATTAAAATCAGTGAGTTGGTGCTCAGAATCCGGACATCAAGAGTTGGTGCTCAGAATCCAGACAGGGGGAGTTGGTGCTTCCAGTAGGTTGGTGCTTGCGAAGTGTGGGAGTTGGTGCTTCCAGTGAGTTGGTGCTCATAAACATAGGGGTTGGAGCCTCTAGTAGGTTGGTGCCTACAAAACATTGTAAAAGAACAATATTATATATAAAAGGAAATTATTTTGTGGTTTTCTCCCATATTGGGTTTCCACGTAAAATTTGTGTTCATGTGCATAATTGTTCGTTTGTGAATTTGAAGTTATCTTTGAATAAAGTTTTTATTATACTGATTCACCTCCCCCTCTCAGTATAATCGTGTGCTCTTCACTATACATAACTCCCCCTTTGACATTAATGAAAAAGGTGTACCAAAAAAACTGTATCTACACATACTCATTGAGGGAAGACATTCGGATATGCTATCTTAAAGTTTTGGATCTCCTTCTTCCAAAAAGTTATCAAAGAGTTAACTATTTGGAGATAGGCACATAAAGCATACTGAAGCTTCTCCATCATCTTCAAATCTATGGTAGGACCTTGATCACATTATATCATGATTGCATCAATCTCCTTTATATTCTAATTGAGAATGTCTACTGAGGGCGCAAGAGCATTCCTCAACTGAGTCTATCTAGACCTTATCTTTTCCATCTCTTTCTCTGCCTTCTCAATTTTGTCCAACTGACCTTGGTAGACATTTTTGCACATGTTCACATCAATGGATGTGTCTATCACTAAAATCTTCACCTACTCAATCATAGCTTTGGCCTCTTTTATTTTCTTAAGGTGGGCATTGGTAAGCATATCCTAATCCATGCAGTCTACAACGAATTTCCTTCCTTGATTAGAAAATTCTTTTAAAGATTGTTGACCAGTCTTGGGTGAATTCAAGTCTAGTGCAAAGTTTCTCATCAACTCATTCAATCTCTTCTTCAGGTACTTCTCTTCTGCAACTTGGGATGCAGATTCTTCAAGGCTTGAAAAATTACTTTTGAACTATGAGATAACTATACTCACATCATCAATCGAGTGTATCTTAGAAACTTTCTTGTCCTCTGTTAATAGATTGTTCAAAATGTTTACTAACTCTACTAGGAGGGGATTCCTCATTACTTGTTTCTCCTTTTCCTTCTCCATAGCTAAGACACTGAACTTAATCAAGTCTTCTTCTCTCCATGAGTCCAAACTGGATGTGTCAGGTGTCAAACTTGACAACAATGCTGAGGAGGGAGTGATGGGAGTGCTATCCATCACTTCTAGTTTTACCTTGGCTAGTTCAATAGAAGTTTCATCTTTCTCTTATTCTTTTTCTTCCATCTTATCTTCTTCTTTCTTTTCTTTTTCTTTCTCATCAGATATATCTTCAATGTGTACTTCTTGATGAGTGGGAGGTGAGTTGCTACATAGATTTTAAGCTTCTTGTGTGCTCACAAAAGCTTCCTCAAACTTGTCCAATTCTGTGTCAGTGGCCACCATGGCTATCTCCACATTATCAATGATAATGGTGTTGTCCTTGAGTGATTCTAACATGGGCACAGACTTATCTAACTTTGATTGTACTTTTTCTACAGGCGCTAAATTTTGAGGACCTGTAGAATGTACTTTGATGGTCTCTAACCCTTTTGTAACCATTATGGGTACATTAGCTGTGGGCATAGTAGGTGGATACATGTTTCTATTCATAAATACCTTCTCAAAGGCTTTCTCTATCTCTTTTGCAATTAGCTCATAATTTTTATCCATTATGTTTAGAGTTCTTGTCTTAGTTCCGAGGTGAGGCTTCACCAGATCTAATAGTAATTTATTTTCTTCTAATTCACACACAGGAATGGTGTCATCAAGAATCTTTTCTCTTATCCACTGATCTTCCTCAATGGCCTGTCTCTTTTGGAATTGAAGGATATTCCATAATTTGTCAGGAATCATGGTTTTAAGTTCCAAGACTATTTTCTTGAACTTTAGCATGTGCTTGACCAACATACCATGAATCTTAGATTTGTCTATTTCATTATACTTGTCATAGAATTTTCCTTCTTGGTCAATTCTTTCCTCATCAACTATTCTGGTACTTAGCACACTGAGACTGGGTTTGAAACTTACTTCAGAAGGTACTTGGGTGTTCCTTCTATTTCTTGTGACTCGCGAGGATGGATGAATAGTGCCAACCTCTTTCTTCCTTTTTGGAATTGCCTTATACTTGGGAGGAGTAGTAAGGTCAATGGTTTCCTTGGGCGTAGAAGAAGTATCATCTTCTTTACCCTTCTGACTATCATCTTTTTCAAATTTAATCTTCTTCATCTTGGGATCATCAGACTTAGATTCCACTATGGATGTGCTCTTAATTTCCAAAGCAATCTTTTCATCCCTTGCTTTATCAATGTCTTCTTGTGTTACTCCTTGAATTTTGAGTATCTCAGATGTAATCTTAGAGGTTTTCCTCTTACTTGCTGTGCTATTAAGTTTAGAATCTACTTCTCTGGTTTTCTCCTCATATGTTCCCCACCTAGGTTCATTAGGATCTTTGGGGGCTGATAGTAGTACCTGCGCATATGCTTCAAGGACCTATTCCTCTACATCATAACCAAGTGGATGAATCCACTTAGCTCTTGGTTCAAAAGCTTCCATACAAGTTGTGTCTATCTCCACCATAAAATAAACTATATCCTTATATGTTTCCACAATGCTTTTTGGAATCCTGTACCTCATTTTCATCTTAGCCCTAAAGGTCTTCAATTCCAATGTGATGTAATCTCTTAATGTGCTCTCAGTGGATGCCTTGTCAGATATTTGTGGCATGGTTGGGATGGACTTGTCCAAATACATATCTGATACTTTCCCAACTATATGAAGGTACATGTAAATGATTAAGGACCCAAACCTGAATATTTTGGTCTTATCATGCTTGATGGTCTTGATATTATCAATCAACTGTGTGTGAAAGATCTCACACAAGTTGAACTCTCCATCTTACTTCACAAGTCTGATGGCTACTAGAATAGTTCCCATAGACACACTATTCACCTGGTTGGTGTGATGAAACTTGTATCCCAGTATCATTGACATTAATTTGATGTCTGCATGTTCAATGGGCTCAATTGTCACCCCGTGCCTATCGCTCCTTGAATTAAATTTTTGCTCAACAATATTTCTAACATCCTTGCCCATAGGAAGGATGAAACCTATCCTAGAAAGGTGTGTCATCTCATATATTAAGTCACTGGTGATTCTTACTAGCACATCACCAATCTAAAACAAATCATCATGAATTTTGCTCAATAAAATCTTTATCCATTATGTCTCATAGAATTCATATGCCATAGCATACTCAAAAATAGGGTGATTATTCCATTTAACATATTCATCCATGAATATTTTTTCTGGTTTCAACATGGTATCCATGTGTACCCTTAACTTATCTAACCCTACTGGTTCTTTCTTGCAGTAGATATATGCCCTAATATCCTTGACATGCATGACGTCCATAGGCATGCGGGAGAAAGCTCCCTCTAAATCATCTAGGGTTGAATTAAATGGATGCTTCTTGAAAACATATCTCTTCTTCTCAGCGAAATCATTAACTATGGGAGTGGCCATGACTTACTTGTTTAATCACTTTCCAACTGATCTACGAGATAATCAGATGACTTCTGGATCAGTGCGGTGAACTAGGGTTTCTGCAACTGACCAAATGCACTGCAAACACTGATAGATCAATCTCCAAGTCTCCACAACAACTTCCAAGGCTCTTTCTGCTCTTTAATCACTCTAAGTTTGAATGCAATAAGTAATTAAACAACTTTCTATGTACTTAAAGTGAGAATTCCACCATTAATGCAAGTCGCGTAAAACAGGCTGTCACTTCAAAATTTCTAACTCGAGTTTTGCTAATAGTCAACAAGTGTGCTCTTGCACAAAGGTTCCTTTACACTCCAAAAGCTTAAGTCCAAAGGCACATGCTCTAAGAATGAGTATACCAGCCACGCAGGGGTCTAGAGCTAAATTAGCTCCCCCTATGACCCTGAGGGTCATTCATCTAGATGTAGAGGGTGCGTCCACTAGGGATGCATCCAATACATTCTCATCAGTCTTGTCCTTTTTCTCTAACCAAATCAAGCTCACATCCTCTGAGGATTTGACAAAATTGACTTCTCCTTTGGGATCCAATACTTGTTCTTTGGCCTTTTTAGGGCTTTCTTGACCTTGCGTCCTTGATCTACAGAATCTTGAGATATGTCCAGCCTTGTTACAAGGGTGAAAAATGACTAGAGGTCTTATATTCCTCGGTGCATTGACATGAGTCACCATTTTACATGTTCTGGCTGAGTGACCATTATAGTTACATATCTGACATGTAACATCTTGAGAAATTCTTACATTGGTTTGATTCTAATTCCTTTGATCATGTTGAATCCTATTCTTCTTACTAGTCTTGCAATTCATAGCTCTATGAACAAATTTATTGCATGAATAACAATAACCATTAAAAGGTCTTACCTCTGTATAGTTCCTTGCAATGTGTCCATGCTTGTTACATGCAAAACAAGTGCGTTCTACTTGCTTGCGCTCATTCTTAGGTGGTCCACCATTGTCTTTGGTTTGATCTTCAATCTTCTTAGTATAAATAGAGTCTTTGCGTGTCTCCTTTCTTGCTCGCATGTTGTCAATCTAATTTTGTGCTTCATTGTATCCAATAGAACTAGTGTCTCCTTTGGCTCTTCTTGCATACAACTGAGATTCTATCAAATCAGAACTGGTGTGTAACTTGTCAATATGATTCTTTGCTTCTTTCAATTGAGACTCTAGGCTTTCTTTGCTATTTCTTAGCTCCACAATTTCCATGTTTTCTTGCCTTTGTTCCTCATTGAGTTGAAGGTTCTCCTTGACTTGTTCATTGTAGACTTCCCGATTATTGATAAGCTTATCATCAAATTATTCAAGTAGTTCTTTCATAGATGCATTGTCTTCATTCAGCTTCTTGACCTTTGCTCCTAGATCACTGTTAGAGAATTCTTTCAGATCCCTTCTTAGATTTTTGATAACTAATTGAGCATCACTGACTTTTGATTTTAGTTCTTCAATTTCTCTTTCGGATTTGTCTAGGTCTTCAAGAGCGGCTTCAAGATTTTTTTTTCAGATGTTTCATTTCTGCTTTGTCCATGATCTCCTCAAGTGGTTAAACTTCTTTGCTGAGGACTAGAGCTCTGAGACCAATTGTTAGGAATGGGAACACTGAGAGGGGGGGTGAATCAATGTTCACTATATTTTAACTTTTCACTTTAATCTTTATACTGAACTTAAATACTTAAGTACTAAATTAAACATTCACATAAACATGAAACATGAAATCAACACATGACACCAATATGGTTACGGGGAAACCCAAATAGGTAAAAACCCCAGTGGGAATTGACACCCACTAATATTTTGCACTAGTGTTTTTTGATCCTTGTTAGAAGATTGTTAACCCTATTAGGAGTTGTTTTACAATGCTTTAAGTACAGTAGACCTTGTTAAGGGTCAAACCCTGTTAGGAGTATTTTACAATAGTCCCTATTAGGGGAGAGGACTCACTTTCCAAGAGCTCACTGCTCAAGTGGTGAAGGCTACAACCTTTTGATCTTAGATACACACTATATCTAGAGGATGAACTATCACTATGACACTGCTTGTTAGATTAGTTCCTTTGATGCACTGATGCTTTGACATCTAGCAAAGCTCTAATACATATTATGCTATCTTCGCATACTTCTTCTCTACTTATCACAACTCTCTTTCAACTTCCATACCGAATACAATGGGCGCATCTTATATTTATACGCTCATAAAAAATAAACAATTAGGTCAGCCCTATAACGAATTACAAACAACACTTCTAAATGAATTGGCTTAAGCATGCTTACAATTAAATATATAAACATGTTGGCAACCTAAATACAATGGGCGCATAGCCTTTACAACATTACATTATAAGTGCAAACCAAAATATTGACTGTCAGCTCCATGCTCTGTTCTTCACTGGCACACACTGGCTGTGCAACTTCAACTGACTGTAACTTTCTCATCCTTGGACATCTGCTTATGCACTCATAGAATAAGCATAATTATAGTCTAACAAACTTAACTTCTAGAGTGCATACCATAATTCTTTCATACACACGTGCGCTGATGCTCTAAGCTGCAAGAACTCTGTACTTTGTCTAGTCTTCAACACTTAACCGAATTCTGATCTTTACATCAAGTGTGATGACTCCCAACTGCTATATGACTTGGTTTCCATAATGACAACACTATATCAAGTCATATACATCAGTATAGGCAACTTGCCAACACTTTTTCCATCTTTGCCTCATTCAAGATTTTCGTTTATTGCTTCTTAAGGAAATCATCCAAGTGATCATATGTAGCTCTTGTAGATCTCATATATGGTTTTCTACATTCTCTTATCTTGTGTCCATACAAGTAGAAATTAAAAAAAAATCAAGTAAACTTGGGCTTAGGAGTACTTTTTTGACTTTTCTTTTTTGATTGATCTTCATGGCTACAATCCTTGTCATTGTCCTTACAAGGAGGTATCTCAAGTTCTTCTAACACAACCTTAGATTTTGACTTCTTAGGTGAGTCAAGATTCACCACAACTCTATCTTTCCTCTGATCTGAATTTTCATTAAATTCTACTCCTATCTTATCTCCAAAAACCTTTTGAATGTCAATTTTCTAATCCAATTTCTGTCTTCTCTTGTGAAGTTCTCTATGCGACCTTTAGTTTGATCAAGTTAACTTGTAATGCTAATGGAGTATCTCTCTACCTTTTCATACTTAAATTTAATGCACTCAACTCACTCTCCAAGGTTTGCAGGGTAAAAGTACAAACCTGTGTCACAGTTTTATAAAGAAAAAGGTCAAGAACACACAAACTATTCAACATTAACGACATAAATGTGGCATTTTTGTTTATAATTTGAAAATGATGTAAACTGATGAAATGTGTAAAATTGCATAAATTTTATGCATGTATTTTTTTTTTTAAAAAAATTGAATAAGAATTGAAATAGTTTTTTAATATTTAAAGTCCATTTTATAGTTGTTGAAAAATGCTGAAAGTCTAGGGTCTAGTTCCCGTCAAACAAGTATACAAAAATAATCTTGTTTTCATCTAATTTCAAATATGTTATAGATGACATGAATAGCTAGTGCAAAAAAGAAGAAAGATTTTTTTTCGATTTATATTTTCTCCGATATAACTACTCAAAGTTGAACTTATCTAAAACTGATAGTTTTCATCTCTCATCAAATTTCCCCTATCAAAGCTACACCATTCAGAAAAAAAATACATATTCTTGAAGATGACTCTCTCCTCTAGTGTTCAATATAAATTTTAGGTTTTTTTGATATGATTTACTATTTTTTTTCTTTATTTGAAGCATCATCTACTCAAATGTTAAAATACTTACTTGTAGTATTTTGAAATTATAATATATTAAATCTAATCAAAATACTATTAAGCTTATATGACAATAATATTAACACTAGGTAATACAAAAGGGTATTTTAATATTTTTTTGAAATATCATTGAAAAGAGTAGGAGTTATTGAAACATCAATTTTTTGAAATAATTTTATTTCTTTTGTAATTGGACCCAAATTTGTATATAATATGCATTTAATAGATATTTCCAATTGGAAAAGTTGAAGCACTTATCTAATGAATCTAGCTAGACCATGTGTTTGAAAAGAAAATTTAGTTAGAAATACTCAAATTTAGCTGTGCTAAAAAGTTAGTCTGAAACATGACATAGATTTGTGTTTTTACCCTGCATCCTATCCCTTGTACTTGACAATTCATTTTGCAAATTTTCATTTACCTCTTTTTCAACATCAAGTTCCTTCATCAGGTTCAATTTTGCGATTTCCAATTCATCCTTCAAGGAATACTTTTCATGCTTCAACTGCTTAATCTGATCTTGATCTGATAACTCTTCAGTTTGTGCTTCCATAAGATCATCTCTCAATTTTCTCTGATGTTCAAGTTGTTGCTTCAAATTTTTGATAAAGTCATTTGTCTTCCTTATCTTGTACTTTAGATCTATTCCATATGCATTAGCAATGTCCACATCTTCCAAAGCCATTTCATAATTCTCCTTCAAGTTTTCCAAATCCATCTTGATATCCCCAAAGATGTTAAGCTTTTCCTTCAAGGGCCCAATGCTCTAATACCAATTGTTACCTAACTTGGTAACACTGAGAGGGGGTGAATCAATGTTACAATACTTTAATGAATTCTTAAACTTCTTCCTTTTCCTTAATAAATATATAAAGATGTAACATAAAATGAAGAACCATGTAACAAAGATAAACATAAAAGAAATCATAACACCATATTTGTTTTTGAGGAAACTATTTCAAAAATGGTCAGCGATCCCCTCGAGATTGGTGACATGGATTAACCACCTCCTGTGTCTTCTATAAGTCTAGTGGTTGTATCAGACATTAACAGGTCGATCTTTTGGTGCTACAACAACCACTACTTGTAACAAGTGGTAGCCGAGCTTGGTCACAGGTTTGAATCCCCTTGGATAATGCTGAGGGGGAGATTGTTGCAAAAATGGTAAGTGCTCCCCTTGGGATTTTCAACATGGCTTAACCACCTCCCATGTCTTCTATAAGTCTAGTGGTTGTATTAGACATTAACAAGTCAATCTTTTGGTGTAACGCCAACCACTACTTGTAACAGAAACCTTGGCCAAGGGAAAACTCTAATGGGGATGGTACCCACAATATTCTACACTATGAATCTTGAAACCCTGTGAGGAGTTCTAGCCCTATTAGGAGCTGATTAATACAATATAGGAAGATCCCTATTAGGGGATGTATACAATAAGATCCCTATTAAGGAATCAACCCTGTTAAAGGTTCTAGCCTCATTAAAGGAAAATAAACCTTGTTAGGGGTGTACAATAGGTGCAACAACACTTATAACAAATATGTTGTCCTGAATACAAAGAGTTAACAATTTATTCCTAAAAGAACTCTTCTTGTTCTCCTTCCTCTTGATCTCTACTCTGCCCTTTAGATGTCTTCATAATTTGCATCTAACATCCATATATCATCATCTTATCACATCACACACTTTTACAAAAGTATATACACACACACACACACACACACACACACACACACACACACCCTATTGGGAGTATAATTATAAATCTAGTTAGCATCAAAACATCATATTAATTCAAGCACAATTGCATGCTTCATTAACATCCTTATTTGGCCTCAAATCCAAGATAGCATCCAAAAATAACTTTCCAAACACTCACAAACTTGGCCTTAATGATCATTGACATGCTATACTTTGTTTACTATCTTTGCATCCAATCAATTGAAGACATCTCTCTGATCCATCGATATTAACACACACGACCTCACACATGTGTTCATTGGTGTCCTGCAAGCATGTAAACAAGATTGCATGCCTTAATACAACTTCTGTGAAGCTCGTTAATTTTTCCATTCAACAACTGCAATAAAACATAATCATCATATCCAATATGTACGACCATAAAAATGATAAGTGTTTCCATAAATGACAACATTCCATACATGTACATGTGCATATGTGTGCATGTGTTGACCACTTGCCAACATCCCAAGTGGTAAAACCCTGGAAAACATGCATCACTTGTAATCAACGGTCTATCTATCTATGCGTGACTGAGCTCTTGTCTCCCTTCATCCATCTCATTCTTTGTTTCCTTGTACCATCTTGGGATGGAAATTGTATTAGTCTTGTCCTTAGTTCTTTTTTTCCATCTAGAGGAAATCATACGCATATATGAGCTGTCAGCGCTTTATCTCTTGGTCGACCTTTTGAGCTTAACTTGTGTTAGTTTATTAGTCCTTTCCATTAGACACTTTATCGCTGACACTTCTCGGTGCTTGTCAACACCCAAATCCTTTGTGTTTCTCAACACCCCAATCCTTTAGTGTTTCTTAACACTACCCATCTGGACATCACTGTATTTCTTAACACATATTGGATTTGGCACTATTCACTATGCACTTGCACTTTGACACTAGCACAAAGGTTTTTTCTTAACACCCAACACCAACTACATCCTAGAAAACTAAAAATGATTGAGACATGCTGAGCTATTTTCTTGTGTGCCATCTGTTATCATTTAATTTTGCTTGCTATGTCTTCTAAGGTTGTTCAATGATGTCTACATGACTAGAGGTTCCTGACTGGGGGCATAACATCTTTTTCTTTGATTTCTTCTTGCGGTGTAATTTCAATGATCTTAAGTTGTCTAATAAATTGGGTGTCTATGGTAAGAGCCTCTATCATGATTGGAACGCCACACATATCTCAATCCTCTTTATTTGAACACTTAGGTGAGGCTGGAATTATCTCCTTGTCTGTTACTTGTGTGTAGCACATACAATGACAGTCTTGGTTATATTGGTATCTTTTGCTTCGATATGGGTGTTTTCTTACCATATTAGCTTGGTAATCATGTTTAGGTCATATTGACGCATATGTCTCGATGCTTACATGTGTTTCCTACATCTTATTAGATAGGGTCATATTCATATTTTCATGGTTGCTCTCTCACTAGTGAAGGTTTTACTAACCTATGATGTCCCAAACACTCAAATGATAAAAACTAATGGCCTATTGGATTGGTGACTTGACTACTCTCATGTCTTAGGTTACATTTTAAGGCTGCATTTCATTCTAGGACTGCATTTAGATTTGCATTTTTGGTTCTCTTGATCTATGCTCTCTTTCTTTCTCTCCACTAAGGCATCTAACTGCAAATATTTATTCTTTGATCTTATCTTTGGGATCAAAATTGAAATTCCAAATCTTCTGACGTAGTTAGCTGTTGATGCTATCACTTCTAGCTTGCTTCCACCTTCATCTCTTGGACTTTTGAGGCTAATCTTCACCCCTTAAACCTCATTTCTATTTTGATCCCGAGGGGGCATGACAATATAGAAAATCCTTTCTTCAAATCTCCTAATCTACAAATCTAGCATTTGAACCAAATCTTAAATTAATCAAGTCAATCAGGACTAAACCATCATCACTTGGGGCATCTCATCTTTATCGCTTCATATCAAATTGAGATTCTGCACATCTCCTTTCTGAAAGAGTGTTATCATCGCTTCATATCAGTTCGCTCAGACATGCATCTTTTCTATGTCTTGGGGCATATCAGGACCCATATCAATCTGGTATTATCTCTCAGATGATTAGCTATCTCAATCTCCTTGGATAGATATTCAGTCTCATTGCTTCATATTAGGCTGGATACTCTCGTCTTGGCTATTGATCTTTGTTCAATCAGGTTCGGAGTCCGATCTCTATCAGCGACCTTGATATCATTATTATTTGACTCAATGTGTTCCCAGATCGCTCACACATTAGTCAAAGAGGGGCAAATGTAATCACCTAAAATTGGTCTAGTAGAACTTGAGCCCCCTTTTGATCAAATTGTCTCTTTGCTAAGCATCATTATGCAGAGTAACCCTTAACATCTCCTTTGCATAATTAAATAAACAATATTATATCAAGCTTATACTATGGTCTAATTTCTAGAGCTTGCATATTTATTTAATTTCTATAACCTTAATTTTAATATAAAGTTTCTACACGTTTATTAAAAGAACACATTCACATGTGTGCATACTTAATCTTGATTAATTAGAAATTAAAAAGGATTTATGTTTTCAAATTCTATTTTATCTTATTTTACCTAATATTTCCCTTTTGCCTCTTAATCCTCACCACTCATCTCTACCTAACCTTGCATCTCATTGGATCTCCTTTAGCCTCTTCATCTCATCCACTCATTCTTTTGCCCCTTAATCTCCACCCTACATTCTTGAGGCAATTCCTTTAAAAGTAAGCTCTTCCTTGGCTCAAGAGTTCCATCTTGATCATTGTTAAAGTCTATTCTCTTGCATTCTAAGTCTTTAATCTTGCATTCTTGTCAGTTTTTCATCATAGCTTACTTGCATTCTTGCTTTCTTAGATTAATCTTGTCATTTGAATTCTTAGCTTAGCTTCATTTTTAGCTTAATCTTGCATTGTTAATTTAGTTTCTTTCTTGGATTGCTTCATAGAATAGATCTTGCATTCTCATTCTATATTACTAGTTGCTTGCATTCATTCTTAGCTTGCATTATTGCATCCGAGCTTCATTCTTGCACTTGAATCTTCCATTTTGGAGTAGTCAAGTCACTAATCCTCTATGCCAATTTGATGAGCATTATGAGAAGGATTAAACTCGCGTCAACAAGCTACAAGCCGCTTCTTGAGATTTCCTCTTCCACGGATTCTCTCAAGTGTAATGGTTCATAGAAGTGTGTCACACTTTTGATCACACATCCATGAATTAATAACTCATTTTCATTGGAATCTCATATTTAGAATAATAAGTTATGAATCTCATAAACAAGCATAATCTCCCAAAACACATAATTGCTCCTATATAGAAATAAAGGAAAACTAGAGGCAATGATAAGTAAATAGGTTTATGCTTTTAATTCCTTGATTTGTCTCACAAGATGTACCACAAATGTAAAATGAAATAACAATGATGCATCAAATTAACCAATTAAGTAAATGATATGCAATGATTGAAGTGACATATTTGATTAAACTATGTGAAATGAGTTTGAAATTTTGTTTTATGTCCACTTTATGTACATGCGATTTTAACACAAGTATGCATTTCAAGAATATAGATATTATTTAAAGACATTGTAAGGGATATGTTTGACCTAATAAAATCATGTATGTTAAGGTTATCTATAGGAAGCCTTTTTAAAATGTGAGAAATAAATAGATATCAAATATATTATTTTGGATGTTCTCTATTATGTTTTGACTATGTCATGCATAGCTCTTAAATATCGCATGCAAAATAAAGTTTACGATTTAATGATGATATAAATGCATTGTGTTAATAACTATAATTATAAATTCATAAAAATACTTATTTAAACATTAGTTTTTAAAAGAGATGTATGTTCTAAAATGTCCATTATCAAATATTGTTTTCCATCATAAAAGATTTATCCAAATATACATTACCTTGAATAGTTATTTATTGCACGGAATACGTTCTATGCTAAATCGAACTCTCTCCACCCGTCTGGCCACTGTTGTCTATCACTAGTCTTGCTCTGGAAGAAGCTTTTCCTGAGGCTTCACTAGGTTCTCTTTTGTAATTATAAGACCGGCATACGGTCAAGAAAGCAACAAAGTTTATCGTATTCAGAACTAGTAAAAGAGCATAGAAGAAATCTAGTCGTGAGGCATTCAGGTTATTCAGTACCCAACTTTTGTGTCCGTGTCTCCCAGTAATGTGAGTCACAAGTGTTAGAATAGCACTACACAGAAAGGAGCCAATTCCATCAGAGGCTGCACACATTGCATTTCCCAAACTTCGCATACTTTCTGGAGCTTGATCATAAAAGAACTCCACTTTACCTACTTCAATCATCGCTTCTGCCATTCCCATTATTACTAACTGTGGAATAAGAATACAGAAAGATAAGGGGATAATTGTATCTTTCTCATCTGCAATTCCATGGCTTAGAATTACATCTTGCCTTACAGTTTCTGCTACAACAGCCGCTACCATAGCAATAATCTGAAGTAACATACCAACCCCAATCCGCTGTAGTAGAGTTATGCCTCGTGGATTTCCAGTCAATCTTCTGAAAAAGGGAATTATTAGGCGATCATAGATTGGTATAGTTAATAGTGTTTATATTTTATAAAAAACACCAACACTGCCAGAGGGAATTTCAAAGTTAGAGCCCATATGCCTATCCATTGTCATTGCCTGCTTGATAGAGAGCGTTAGAATTTGTACTAATATTGTACTAGGAAATATGACTGTCAGCCAAATGGGAAGAACTCTTATCATCTGTTTTGTCTCCTCTATATCTGTCACAGAACAGGGATTTGAAATCCTCGAATCTAAGAATGCTTCTTTCTCTAGAAATCTGCCACACACAAATGAAGCCATCGTTTTAGTATCCACATGTCCTTTTTATAAGATAAAAGTTGTACAATTTTACAAACCTCTGATGTTTAGTGTGGGCAATGGGGTGTCGCCCTTCGCTAAGGTATTCTTTTGAGTCCACTTCACGTAGGCAAGGCGAATCTTTAGGAACCTGCATTTTTCGGTTATGAATCATCGTAGAAATTACTTTCCCAACTCTCTGAAGTGGGCTACCTGCAGCAACTTTGTATCTATAAATTGGAGATCCCATCATGAATACAACATAAGCTATTAATAGCAATCCAGTAATAGCTCCATAGCCCACTCCCCAACTGATGTTGTCTTGAATATACACAATAAATGTTTGACCTAATAGACCTCCAAAGAAAACTGTAAAATACCACCAGTTGAAAAATGAGTTCTTCTGCACTTTTTCCTTGGGATGGAAATCATCGAACTGATCCGCACCAAAGGTGGAGAGATTTGGTTTTATTCCTCCTTCACCCAGAGCAAGAAGATATAAAGAAAAATAAAAAATCCCAATTTGCAGAAATGAAGCCTTTTCACATCCTTCATTTGATGGACATTCTGGTGGTTTTAAAGACTTCAACGACACTGCTAGTGTCAAAATCCCCATTCCCTGCACCAAAATTCAATGTGAAACTTACCCTCTCAAAATAAAATGAATACATTACTGCTAGTGTCAACAAGCGGGCGATTTATTTGGAGATCTGGCTGTTCATCCAAATAACCTATATATTATACAAAACACAACAATTGTCTATAGAGGAATCATATGTTTTAAACATCTCCCTTCAATACTATCAATATTTAACCACATAGAAAACTCATAATCAGTAATTACCAGTATATAGATACAAGAAAAGGTTGCAAATGTCCAAAAGCGGCCCAAATATGTATCACCAATGTAGGCTCCAAGCAAGGGAGTAAGAAAGAGTGTGCCCATCCAGTTGGTGACACTAATAGAGGAGGAGACAGTGCCTTCATGCAGCTTGGTTGTCAGATAAACCATCAAATTTGCCAAAACACCATGGAAGGCCAACTTTTGAACAAGTTCGTAGCCTGAATAGAGAAACTCAGGGACCATTAATTTGTTTAGAAAAAATAAAGACAAAAATTACAAAATGGTGAAGATAGATATATTTATACCAATAATCACAGAAAAAGCTCTCCACCCTCCGGTCTCTGCTCTTACACAAAGTCTTCCTTTGGAATCAGCTGAGCCATCATAAACAAACTCTTCTTCATTATTCACGAGTCGCTTGTACCCAGCCATTTGCGACAGTTAAGGCTAGATAGTACCACGCCTCTCCATATAATTCATATTGCACTCTCAGTGACACTTCACATCTAGTACCTCCAACATTTTAAAATGCTTCAAACATGGCTAATTTGTATTTTTTAAACGTTGAGTACATTCGAATCTATATCATTTGGACAGAATATATGATGAAGCTCAAACATATATGAACAACAAAATGTATAATAGTTTATTTCAGTTCAGCATGCTCAGAGGAGTAGGTGGCTACGCACTTCATAATTAATAATGTAAAACGCAAAGACAAAAACTAATCATTTATTCAACTTGGATAGATGGAAACAAAATAGGATATTTTCTCTGGTCCTGAGCGTGGCAATCTAGATGCTCAATACAACATTTAATAGTCAGCATATTATCCCTACCGGTTGGCACTCAAAATCAACTATTACTAAAATCACTGAAACTCCCACGTTATCGCTAGTGGAATCTTTGCAGATTGATGTAATACTTTAGCTGGTTAAAACATAGGCCATTATGATGCAGGCATTAGAAAATGTAAAGTCGGTTAATATTAAATTCTACAAATGATTCGATTTCAATATTTTATATACTAAATACAGACAATAAAAACATAATGCAACAGAAAACATAAAAGAGCTTTTTACTTAAGCATAGAGATACTTTTATTCACCCAAACTCTGAAATGGATTGCATTTTTGCAGATTATATTTAGAACGGCACAAAACATAATTTTTTATTGAGGTAGCAGCCTTTTAGCACCTAAACAATGTAAGCATGCAACTATCATGCATCATATAGCTCCTTATAAAGTGACAATTAAACTTGACGGACAGAAACTGTTAACTAAATAAATATACAAACTATCTGTTAACTAATTACTCCATGGCATTTAACATGAAAGTAATTTGCATGGTCTTGGACATGAGAAATCTTTGACTGACAGAATTAAACACACAGAACTAGATGATCAGTCAACTCAATATCAGTTACTAACATACACCCCTTTGATGTTGAGGCTCACTATTTGATCTCAAAGTATTGAGAGTTGGATCTTTGCAACTTGTGACTATGTTAGTACAAGATAATTCAATGTAGTAAAATCCAAACTCTTGCAACTCACTTTGCAACATTTCCATCCATCTAGCCTTGTACACCATCTTGTACACCTTTTGTAGAAATCTAATAGTCATTTACAAATCTCTCACAAAAGATCACAAGATTTTCCCTTCCTTTCTCTAACACAGTAAGGACTCAGTCCTCCAAATTACATGACACCATTCAATGTGTCAATCACAACCAAAAAAAACCATCTCTTTACAAAATTTCACCTATACATTACTTCAAATTGCAATTTCACAATACCACTTACAGAATCTTTACAATTGCTCATTTGGTAGTGGTGCTTTAATGGATACATTACTATTTATTCCTTGGGGGTTCTAAACAATGGGACAACCTAGGATATTTGCGTGGCAATCTAGATATTCAATGCCAAATTTAATAGTCAGCATTTAAACCCTACTGGCTAGCACTCAAAATCAACTATTATTAAAATCACTAAAACTCCCACGTTCTCGTACGGCGCACTTTCAGCAGGAATCTTTGCAGATTGATCTAATACTTTAGCAGGTTAAACATACAATTATGACGCAGACATTAGAAAATGTAAAGTCCGTTAATATTAAATTTTACAAATGATTCGATTTCAGTATTTGAAATTCTAAACACAGATAATAAAAACAAAATGCAACAGAAAACATAAAAGAGCTTTTTACTTAAGCATGGAGATAATTTTATTCACTCAAACTCTGAAATGGATTGCATTTTTGCAGATTAAATTTAAAACGGTAGAAAACAGCGTTTTCTATAGAGGTAGCAGCGTTTTTTCACCTAAACAATGTAAGCATGCATCTATATGCATCACATAGCTCCTTATAAATGACAATTCAACTTGACAAACAAAAACTATTAACTAAAGCAATATACAAACTATCTCTTGACTTACTGCATGGCAATAAACATGAAAGTAATTTGCATTGTCTTGCACATGACAAATCTTTGACTGGCAGAATTAAACACACAGAACTAGATGAACAGTCAACTCAATATCAGCTACTAGCATACACCCCTTTGATGTTGAGGCTCACAATTTGATCTCAAAGCATTGAGTATTGGATCTTCGCAACTTGATGTGACCCTGTTAGTACATGATAACTCACTATGGCAAAAGCCAAACCTTTGCAACTTACATTGCAATATTTCCATCCATCTAAAGACCATCTTGTACACTTTTTGTAGAAGTTTAGCAGTCGTTTACAAGACTCTATCCCTAATAAGAGATCACAAAGTTTTTCCTTCCTTTCTATAACATAGAGAAGAATCATAGTCCTCCAAATTACATGACACCAATAAATGTGTCAATCACAACAAAAGAAAATCAACCACCTCTTTACGCAATTTCACCTTTACATTATTTCAAGTTGCAATTTCATTATACTACTTACACAATCTTTGTAGAATTTTGCAGCATAGATCTAGTTATAAGAAAAAGAGAAAACAATACTTGCAGAAATAAAAAAACACAGCTGCACAAAATAAAAATACGATTGATTACATTGTGCTCAATTGATTACAAAACTTAGATTTACAATGATTAAATAGCCATAATGACTGAAATTACGGAGGAAAAGAAATTAGATCTGAAGAGGGATGAAGAGTCAACTGGCAGTCCTCCTTAGGTAGCTTATACAAAAGCAGAGCATGCAACATATACTTTGGATTAACTCATGGCAAAAACCACCGTTGTAGATGCATGATTAAAGGAGTAGAACTGCATGTACTCACCGCTAATACAAGTGGTTGTATGCGCTAACAATCTTTACAATGCCTCTTTTGGTAGTGGTGTTTTAATGGATCTCTTATTGTTTACTCCTTGGGGGTTCTAAACAATGGGATAACTTATTTAATGTTAAATCAGTACTAAAAAACTTGGTTTTCTCTTGCATCACAGTTTGATGAGATTCTTTAGCATACAAATTTTATTTTAATCTTACTACAGGTGACCTCATCTTTTCAACACCCTTCTTCACACTAAAAAAACAACTCAATCTCCTTCTTAATCTTTGGTTGCGATCTCTTATTTTCTACAACCACCATTTTACCACTTCCTACTATGATCTGCTCAAAATAAACTTCAACAACTCAAACAGCTAAGATCTCTTTATTTTGGCATGATCTTCTTTACAATCAATGTTCTTAATTAACTGGTTGTGACTAATTTATTTGCAAAATCATCTCCAACTTCCAAGTGATAACTTTCTTTGAACATACTCCAATGGCTATATATAAACCCTTGATTTGATATAGGCGACCTTTCTATTTATCACATGATCCTTTCCTCTTTACTACAATTTGATAATACAATGAATTCAAAACCAACATATGTAGTTAAAATTTTTGTAACCTAAAATTATACAATAAATTCCTTCTATCACAGTTGTTGTTTCATCAAACATGCAACAACCTTTTTCTCTGTTCCTCAAAATGATAGCTTCTATTTGTATCTCCTTGTAAAACCAACATCTTGCCAAAATAAATAAATTTGAAATCATTAAAAATATGGCATTTGAACTACCACAACCTTAAATATTTATAAATTAGTTGTTACTATCTTCAAGTTTTTTTTTTGGGATTTTGCAATCTTTGGAAACAAAATACTTAATTTAAGACATTCCAGTGAATTCAATCTTCCTTCATTTGCCAACAACTACTTCTTCTTTGGTAGCGACGACTTTAACAATACATATGAATAATCAAATGTTGATATTTGATTTGGTAGCTTTCTTGAAATTCTACCTCTAGTGATCTCCTTTAGCATCTACAACTTTAAATAATTTATGGAACTCTTTTGATTGATCTTTTATCTTCTTTAACGTAATCTTATGATAACAATTGTGAATTAGGTAGAGATTTATTCACTTGATTTTCTCAAACTTCATTACTCTTTGAATCTCCTACTCTTCTCTAATACAAAGTGTAAATTTTAAAATACATAAAATGAATACAACATATACAAAATATTTGTATTCAAGCGTATAAATAGTTTTCTTTCAAACTTTGAAACGGATTACATTTTGTAAACTATATTTAAAATAATACAAAAGGAAGTATTTTTTAATAGAGGTTGCAACCTTAGTCCATTGCACCAAAAAAAATATAACCACACATCTATCATCCATTACATAGCTCTACAACTGACATCTAAACTTGACAAACAATTTTTTTTATCTAAATAAAGATGCAAACCCTCTCTTAACTAACTATTGCATAACACCAAAAGGAGTCACTACTAATCATATGAAAATGTGGGGTCTAGAAAATATTCTTCCCCTCATTGTCCGAACTCTTATAAATAATGAAACTCTCAAGAGCTTATGTGGTGTCACATGGCTTGTTTATAATTACTTCCGATATTTTCATCATTATGTTCCCACAAATTCTAGGTAGGACCCCATTTCTTCTTGGGTTTCTTGGTTGATCCCCTATTTCATTTGGTATTGTTGTGCTCTCTAGTATCACATAATTAATTCTAGATGCTAGACCATTATCATTTGTTCTCAAGTATGATGAGTGGTGAGAGAAGCTACGTTGACCTGAATACCTATGATATATAGTAGAGGGACCATAACACATGGGGTAAATTGGTGGAGGGAGGTTTCATGTTATATATGGAGAAACTACATGGTAAAAAACCTTAGACTACAAAGGACTTTGACATCAATTATAAGGATAGGACTATCGATGTCTTTCATATAGATTTGGTGATGAATGAAGACCTAATTACCCAACTTTAAAGCATTTTTTCTGAGGGAAAGAATATTGTTAGGGATCATAAGTGTTGTTTTCTCACTAGCATGAAAATATTTTTCAAACAAGAGGAGCGTGAAAAGATTGAAAGGACCATGTAGGGGCCTATGACTACAACACCATCAAACAATACTTAATAAAGGTCACTGAAGTAATAATGAGGTATCTCAATTCAAGGATGACCATTTTTTCTACTAGGATTTGGTAATATTATGAGGGGGGGGGGGGGGGGGGGGGGGGGTGAATCGGTGTTACAATATTTTATTGAATTCTCAATCTTCTTGATCTTCTTTTAACAACATATAAAGATGTAACATAAAATAAATAACCATGCAATAAAGACAAACATAGAAGAACTCATAACACCATATTTATTTTTGAGGAAAACCATGTTAAGGGAAAAACCCTGGTGGGGATGGTACACAATAAATTCAGGACTATGAATCTTGAAACTCAGTTAGGATTTCTAGCCATGTTAGGAACTGATTATTACAATATAGGAAAATCCCTGTTAGGGGATGTATACAATGAGATCCTTGTAAAGGAATCGACCCTATTAAAGGTCCTAGCCTTGTTAAAGGCAAAAAAAACCCTATTAGGGTTGTACAATAGGTGCAACAACACTTACAACCAATATGTTGTCCTAAATACACAGAGTTAAAAAAGTATTCATTGAAGAACACATCTTGTTCTTCTTTCTCTAGATCTCTGCTTTGCCTCTTAGATGTCTTCATAGTTTTCATCCATCTATATTATCATTATCATCATCACACACTTTTACAAAAGTGTCTATATACTTTATACCTTGCTAGAGGTATATTTACAAGAGCTAGTCAACATTACTCTAGCTAAACAACATATTATTTAATGCGCATTTGCATGCTTCATTAATATTCTTAGTCAGCCTTAGATCCAAGATAGCATCCAAAAATAACTTTCTAATCGATCAAAAAGTTGAACTTAGTGATTGTTAACATGTTATACTCTGTTTATTATCTTCGCATTCAATCAACTAAAAATATCTATTTGATAACTCAATATTAACATGTGCAACCTTACAAATGTATTCATTAGTGTCCTGCAAGCATGTAACTAAGATTACATGCCTTTATAAAAATCCTTTGAAGTTTGCTAAGCTTTTCTATCAGACTGGGTTACAGAAACAGTCTGTGGACTTAGGCATTTTTCCTTCATCAATTACATTCAAACATATTCTTGATATCCTATATGTGCGATCATAAAATTGTTAAGTGTTTCCATAAACAAAAATATTCTATATATGTGCATGCGCCTACATGTGCATATGTGTGCATGCATTGACCACTTTCCAACAATCTACCCCTTTGGCATTGATGGAAACACTTAGTGAAAACATGACTAAGTGCAACATCATTACAAAAAAGTAAAAGAAAATATATGCAACACATAAATTTTGACACATAACCTTGAGAGAAAATTTTTCTTTTATTTATGTTTTCATTTTAGATTTCATTACATTTTTTTTCCTTCTATCTCTCCCCTTCATGTCAATGGAAAAGGGTGCCAAAGATATCTGATGCTACTGTCAAAACAACACAATTGAAAAAGTACAAAATTACAGCTGAATTATTTGCAGTATATCTTTGTAGTTGGTCTTCATGATCTGTATGTCTGCATCTCAAGATGCCTTAATTTCCTCTGCAACCTGAATTAGCTCATTTAGACCAAATGCAACCTTTTTTGCCTCCTCTACATCCTTAGGTATTAATTCCTTAAATTTTTTGAGACCAAGCTGAAGGTCCTCATGAGTACTCTCCAAGACACTGATCTTGGAAGTCAAAAAAATTCCTAACTCTAAAAATATCCTTTGAAGTCTATCTTTTTCTAACTGGAGAGTATGGATTTTGTCCATGATCCTGTTTGTTTCTTTATTTATATCCATAATTTTATTATTTACAAAATCCTCAGAGAGTTTTACGGAAACCTCTCCATCCTGAGTTATGATATCTAATATGCTCTTTACATGCTTGTGTGAAGTCATGCAAAGTTTATATAGATCATGTCCATCCTTAAGATTTGATTTCACTTTTAGTGGAAATCAATTTATTAAGATCACTCTTGAATCCATCAAGAGTATCTTTCATCCTTAACCTTTTAAAATCTTCTACTACTTTTATTCTAGCTGCATCCTTAACCTTTTGAATCCATCAAAAGTATCTTTCCTTTTCCTTTTCTATTTCTTTTTTCCCTTTCCTGTTCTTTTTTAGTTTCTTTATCTTTATCTTTTTCTTTTGACACCTATCCCTTTTCAGGTGTTTTTTCCTCTTACTGCACTTTCACAGCTGATTCTTCTTGAGCGATCTTGGGAAGCTCAAGATTCTCTACTATTTTATCAATGTTGGACAAGGTTTCACTTATTTGAAATGGATTAGATTTATCTATCTTTGTGTCAAGTTAAATTATGACATTTTCAATAAAGAAATCATGTAGGGCAGTGTCAACTACCTTTATTTCCTTTGGGTCTTCACCCTTTTCTACAATTTTTCTAACTATAGGGTTTGTGTAGATTATTACAGGGGTTGGGGTCCTTGTAGACTTACCAAGATTAGGTTTCCCTTGTAGGAGTAGTTTTCCAACCTTATCATGAATTTCCTATTCAACCTCTTCATACTTTCATGTCATGAACTTGATGATCCTAGTTTTAGTTCTCATCTTTGGCCTTAGCTTCTCACACCAATCTCCCATCTCATTCCTTGTCATAGTAGGCATATTCTACATAATAATATTCTTTCTCATCTTGATGTCCTCATCAAGGGATCTTTTCTTTCCTCCTTCTAATATTTCAAATAGGTCCTTACTTACTTGACCCACTATTTCAATAAAATTCTTTTTGAAAGTGAGCACGCGATCCAAAATTGTATCTTCTATTTTGTTTTTCTCATCATCATACCTATCAAAGTATTTTTTAATGGAAGTGAGCTTACCATAAGTTTTTTCTCTCTTTTGTAGAACTTAGGTAGGGCTTGAACACATTTCTTTGTGTTTCTTAACCTTTCTTATGTTCAACTTCTTTTCCTTTTCCTTGCCTACTTCAAGTGCCCTTAGATTTTCCTCTTGAAGGTTTCTATTGAATTTTATTCTTCTTGTTCCTTCTTTTTTTCCTTAGTTTTCTCTATGTCCATCATTTGGGCTTCCTCATTTTATTCTTCTTCTTGTGAAGTCTTTTTTTGGTTATCCTTCCCATGTGAAGATGGAGGGGTATCCAGTGTTTCCCTCTTCTTTCCTGGCACACTAGCCATGGCCTTAGGTCTAGCTTTGTGAGGTGTTTGGCCCTAACGCTTAGTGGTGTATATGTAAACACTCATGGGACAAGAGATCATATATAAATTTTGATAAGTAATAGATTATGAGATAAACATAAGTAAGAACAAGATATGGATATGTAACCCCCCTCAAATGATCTGTGCTATATATAGAGAAAATAAGACATTCTATGAAGAAGACATGTCCTGTCATTAAATATAGTGTTATGTATCCAAGGAATGTTACCTTGTAATAGATAGTAGATGAAACCCAAAATATCAAAAATAATAATAATATATAGAGAGATTTGATTATTTAGGGTCAACATAATTCATAGCAATAGAAATACACAGGGAGATTCTATTATTGAAAAAAAGAAGGTTTCCCTCAAAGAGTAAAAAATACACTCCCAAGGAGTGTGAGGTGACTCAAAAAAATCTTATAAATAGGAGATGTCCAATGGACCTCTTAAAATAGACTACAAAAAAATCTAGAGGTGGAAATCCTTACCAGAAAGAATCAATGTAGATAAAGAGACCACAAGAGTAGATTTCCTATGAAGAAACTTGGGAATTGGGCCATACTTAAACATACGATTAGGTAGTGAAGCTGAAATTTAATATGTACCATGGAAAGTTAGAGGACCTAAGGAAAGTAGTGAAAATGAAACAAAGAGGTTTCATTAAATGATTAGACAAATTTAAAGTAGACACCACTTTTGTATGAAGTATTTCTATGTGTTGTGAAAATAAATGGATTCTTAGAAGGGAGGTGAGAAGGGATGGCTCAAGGGAGGGGAAAATGAATACTTGAACCCACTTGGGTTGAGTCTCATTACACCATACCAAATAATCTAGAAAAAAAATAAAGGATAGATTATAAATGGAAGCATCCATGATAAGAGAATTGAGAACTAGAATGAAAATTGATTGGATGAAAGAAGGATTCAAAACTAGAGACTCATGCTCAATATTTAAAGTAGCCTCATGTTTCCTACCGATCTCTCAATGATGACACACTCATGTGAAAGATGGTTTTGATGTAGACATGTGATAGGCATAAAAGATTGAGAAGACTCAATAATAATTTGCATCATAGGAAAACACTCCATGAAGTGTTCACCTTATTTTGATATGACCCTTTCTTCCCATAAGAAGGGAGCCAAAGTGAAATATTAATGTGTCCATTTAGTGCACTATTTATTTCACGTTGTGGGAGCTTGCTAACAAAACCCTCATGGAAAATTTGGTCTTTGTTTGTCTCATTTCTTGACTATCACTTGTTAATTTTTTAAGATACTGTTGTCACTAAGGATTGCACCCAAATGTGTTAAGTGTAAACCCAACAATCTTGTGAAACATGGGACTACAAATGACTGAAACTTAAACTTAAACTAGGTGATCCACCAAATTGATAAAAGATCCATAGTTGAAGCAAGCTTACAAAACAATTGAAATAAATCTGCAACTCACAACTTGACCTTACTACTTTGAACCTCTTAGAGATAAGAAGGTACCTAGAATATAGAAAGGGAAGATATTTCCATAATTTTGATTCTAATTTGTACACAGATTAATACTTCAAAGCCAAAAAAAATCTCCAAATACTTAGTTGAATCAATATACAGATTAAGGACAAGATAATATCACAATAATCCTGGCATAAAAAAAAACTCAATAAGAAGCTCTGAAATGGAAGGAGACAAGAAGGATCACTTTTGTATTCAATGGAAAGAAGCTAAGTACAATTGTGTATCTCAGAGCTACAACACTCTTATACCAGAGAGAAAAGAATGAAGAGCTAACCTCAATCACAAAAGTGAGAGGTATATAAAATTAGGTCAAATAATCTACATTCAAACCCTTCAACCTCCCAAAAATGAAAAAAATATGCATATAGGCCCATGAAGATGCCTCTTAAATCTAGATGTCAGATTCCCAGATTTGTAGGGGTAAGGGGGAAAGTAAAAATCCTATAAAAGATGATCATTAAAGTCTACCTTGTCCCCTATAAATCATGCTCTATAAATGACATTCTAACAATGGTTTATAAGAACACAGCTGTCAATATCTTACAATAATGAGAACAATGATTTCTTTATATTTAAATACTTTACCCCTATGCCATGATTTTAAATATATATGAATTTTAATTATATTTTATCAATAGTCCTCAACCCAATTTAAATTAATTAAAAGGGAGAAAACATACTAAAAAATATTTACATCTTTTAATTAAATCCACCTATTGAAAAAGGCCCTAAAATCAAATGTTAAACATTTTAATTAATAAAGTTTCTCAACCCAAAAGAAGGGGAAAAAATTATTAATTAAACATCATGAAAAAATGATCGAAAAGACAAAAGAAGATGCAAAACATCAACCCCCTTTTACCACAACTCATTTGGGAAATTTGTCATTTGCATCTGGCCTTTTTCCCTGTGATCAAGAGCTCGATTTGGAAACACTGCAGTCTTTTGAAGGCTTTTTCCTTCTTCACGGCGTCATGGCTCGAGGTAGGCATTATGTCCTTAAGTTTTCATTGTTATTCTTTACTCTGAATTTTCGAGGGCACATGGTGATGGCATTTACATTGTGAACCTCTGCATATTGTGGCATCATTATTCTATGTTTACTTCGAAGGCATTGCATGTTTTTTTAATAAGAATTTTGATACATGCCAGCCCGTTTACATCTCAGGATATCCAATGATGATCACTTGAGCTCATCGCTTTCGCTCCTTGAGAGCCCGTGAGCTATAGGTTTTTAACATTCACATATTTGTCTGGGTTTTTTGCTGCACATTCATCACCTTTGGAGAACTGTTGGCGTGCCCTATATTTTTCTGCTGGTTATAAAGCTGCGAACCAGGGCACTATGATTGTGTTTAAACCAATGCCCTTTTGAATTCACTATAGCATCAGACTCAGTGGTGTTGTAATTGTTGATTAACCCTGCTACTTATGATTATGATTCATGACATTACTTGACTGGTGCACGCTTGCTGTCTGAAATTTATGGCATCATGCTTTCTTGCGGTTAGCTGTTGCTAATATATTTATTATATTTCATGTTGGCTTAAACTATTTACTGGTTATTGCCTTCCTTTGCACAGCCCGTCTACATCTCAGGGTATCCAATATATTGATCTTGATGGTTATGAAATGTTGATTGTTGTAACATTCGATGACCCGCGAGCTTGAGCTTAGGGCACTAATCTCTACTATATTAGACCAGTTTCTCTTTGCATTCTACTATGATTGTAATGGCATCATTCTATACTTCATTTGCATTGCGCCATGCCCTAGCTCATGCTTTGTTTGTGAGCTTCTTAGCTCACTGTTGGCATTCATTGTCATGTATTTGAGAGGCCATATTTCCGTTATTGCTGGCATTTGTGTTGAGATGCTCAATGTATCTTAGAACCATGCCAGCTAGGGGACGAGCTTTGGCATTACTTCTTTGTGGCTCATGTTGGCACGTTTTTTTCTATAACTATATGCTGGCACGTTTTTGGTGCTTCTATATCTGCTGGTTACATGCCATGTTCCTTTTGTTTTAAGACCATGTCATATCCCGTGAACTTGCTATAGTTTATGTCTATGATGAGTCCTTCATTCACTGCTATGCTGGATGCTTGATTCTTGCACAGGCTGTGAGCTGGTATCTGTGAGCTCATTATTTATTGATTCGATGGCATTTCCCTCCTTATGGAACTCGTGATTTATCTTGCAGTTCACTGTGATTCTTTGTTATTATTGCATGCTGTTATATGGATTGCTCACTACTGCGTTTTTTGAGCACATTGATGGCATCATTGTATTGCTTGGATCACAACCCATGAATTTGATTGTTGGCACGTTTCAGTTGTATATACTTGTTGCATTGGCTGTTTTTCATTTATTGGTTTATATTACTAATTGGAATGAATGGCATATGTATTAGATTCTCAATGTATCTTGAGCCCTTCTTTGATCTCCATTATTTATCACTGGTTCTTTGTATTGGGATGTCTTCATGGAGCACTGTTACTTTGAATGTTGCTATTAAACTAGATATTAACATACTCACTGCTGATCTCAGCTTGTACATTCGTTAAAATCTGGTGTCCACTATATGTAAGAGCTACATGCATTACTTGATCTACATTATCTTATCACTTTGATTGGCATCTTTCTTGTTCTGTACCTTCCTCGAAACATTACAATCTTTATTTGTTGTTGATGTGATACTTTAGATGCATCAAGTTTTTCTTATGGCACATGCCTTGGGTGCCCACTGTATTTTATCATTTTATGGCTTCATGTTGGACTTCCATTGTAATGACTACATTCCATAGCCTTAAAATGCAGATTTAAAGCACTCTTCATGTCATAGCATCAATATATTGAATGCAGATTTGAAACATACTTCATGACATAATGTACTTTTCCTTAGTATGCAAATTGTGTACCTTGTTTGTCATTAATTCATGATAGTAATGAATGTGGATTTGAAACACACTCCATTTTGGGATTCTCATTCTGATGATGATTGATGTACTCTGCAAGCCCATTTTTATTGTCAGTGCTTGACCATGATTCTAGATGCTAATGGGCATGGTGGATGATTATTATGGTTGCATTATGATGTCACAACAACACCAGATGAGACAAAAACATCTGGCATTTTTGTTGCATGATGATGATGCAGACACAATAATGATTCATCAGGTGTCCATGCAGCCATCAACTTTCCTTTTCTGTATTGATCTCTTTTCTTTACTTCCATGCTTTCATGATTCATTAGTTTGCTTTGATGATCTCTAAATGTTCCACTAATACTGCTTCATCTAGTTTCTTCCCTATTGGTGATCATGGGTGCTCTTGGCCTATGATGTGGTCTTTATCGAGGAACTTTGAGGTTTTTCCAATAGAGCCCATATCACAGGGAAACATCATTTATCTAGATTCCAACAACTTTGATTGTTTTTGTACAGACAATCACTATACTCTGAGGATGGTCTTTTGGAAATACTATCCTCTTAGTACTATGATTATCTGAATGAGGTAAACAATAGTGAATCGGCTTCTTCTGTATCTACACATGGAACAAACAAGTTGGTGAAAATATGGTATCTCTTTTTCTTCCTGTAGCAATATCTTTCCTGAGTTCACATGCCCTGTAGCATAGTCCTTCTTAGAAGTGTATGGCTAAGTGCATATATGCATGCTTGTAGACGAGGGTAAATATTATGATATCATACATTGCTTAGATCCATTGGATCTAACCACCATCACTTTCTCTCTTCTCTACAGGTTCTAGCTCATAGGAGCACCCTGGGAAAATCTGGATCAACGCTTCATTACCAGGCAATGTTTGGTACCCCTGTACTTATGTTCATCTGATTCATGTATGTCGGTACTCATTTATACATTTCTAAAAATTGGCTATGCTCACAGCCTGTGTGGGCCTAGATGAATGATCTTTTTAGTTCTTTCTTTTGTACAACACATTTAAGATTTTGGCACATATACATGTAATACCTTAGATGTAAATGTTTCTTTTCCTTTTCATGTATCTTATTATAAAATGAACACAAATTTAAGAAATATCACCTAATAATCTAAACTAGGGTACTGTAGCATCATTTAGTAATTAGGCCTCCAAGAAATGAGTAAAAATATGATAACAGGTACATGGTGCTTTGTTGGTATATCTTTACTAGGATGTTGTTTGTTAGTTAGTTTTGGGATGCTAGAGTGTAAGTGTTTTATCTATGCCTGTGATTTATCTTTGTGTTGTTTTTTCCCCCCTCAATTTAAATTTATAGAGTTTTGGGCCCCCTTCAAAACCTATTTTTTCATTAATAAAAAACTTTCATCATAGGTGGACTTGTCTATATCATTTTTGGTGGAATATAAGGATCAACCAAAAGAGTAAGAGGTTCTACACAAATTAAAATTGTAGTATCAATCATACAAATTTTCTTATTTTTATCTTGGAAAAACCAAAGGACCATAAGGATCTGTCAAAGGCTAAGAGAAAAAGAATACTAGTGAAGGAAAAACACATGGATACCGCTTACCTTTGTAATGCATAGTAGTGTGAGGGATATCTAGAAGAAGGAGGAGCTGAAAGAAATTAAATATTAACTTCGATAACATAGGTTCCTTTCTTGTGTTAAACATAGTAGAAGGAACATGAGGCATCAATAAAGCTTGTGATATCTTTCGAGGGAAAAGGGATCTACCATAAGAAATATATATTCCTGTAACTCCTGAAACAGAAGGTGCAAAGGATGAAGGATATGACACTACATTAATAGACTAGGAAACAGAATGCTAGATGTATGAAGAGCTAAAGAGAAAGTAAGTTGGATCAACATTGATTCCACCTTTGCAATCATATAATAATACTTTTACATGATATCACCATGGGGTAACATGATTCCAATCAGAGTGGGCCTAAACTAATAAAGGTAAAATCCCCCACACAACACCAATATCTTTTATCTAGTATCTTGGATAATGTATACCATACCCTTATAGGATAATATTAAACACTTGTTCAACACTGGGGGGACTACATCCATGGGAATTAACTAGGTGTAAACAATAAAAAGGGTATGATTATGATGGAATGATCACCTTGATATGGTTATCCTTTACATTTAGAATAGTTGGGGAATGTAAGATTCTCTTCTTAGCCCCAAATTCCTAAAGGAAAGATCCAAATTGATTAACCACAAAGAAATGGTCAATGCATAAATGAATCAATCAATTAGTAATAAGAAGAAAGAGAAAAACCTTACATTCCCTTTTGAAAGAGAGTGTTAAAATATTAATTGAAATGAATTAAAGGAAAATACTAACCTCAAAGTATAGTAGATTTGGAAATTTCTATTTTCTGGTGTCTGTACTGAGTTTCTAGAAATTTTGCAACCATATATGGGATGGAAACACAGAGATAGAGAAAACCTAGAAATATTTTTATTTTCTAGACTAGGTTGACCTTGATCCAAATGTAGGTTGACCTTGACCCCTTTATGTCGACCTTGACCTGCACTGCTATGACATAAATTCTATTTGTGGATCCTCAAAAGTTTTCTGAAAATGGTATTCAAATCTGCTCTATAATTCGCTGTTCTGCACCTACGCCTGTAAGAAAAATGGTTTTGTTATTTGGATGAGGGATTTGCCTTGGTCGAACCCCAGTTTAGGAATTAACCTTGAAATAGAATTGAAATTGCAGTAATAAACAGAGTAAATAGAATAATTCAACTTGCTTATGTTGAAACCCTTGTGGAGGATTTGAATCCTTGAATCCACATGTATGGGTGCTCCAAATGGATGTAGAATTATAGGATGTAGGATGTCTCAAATCAGTTTCCTTTAGATCTTCAACACCAATCTTGAATGGATCTTAGTATATGAAGAATCTTGAATAGATGGAGAAATGTTCAACAAGAGGGCTCCATAGAGCTTGAATCCTTCAATGGCTACCAATGGATCTCCTTGATGAATTAGATCTTGAATGCTTGAATGATCACTTTGATAAATTATGCATAGATGATTCTCCTTAGATTTCTTGTTCTTTCTTGATTGATTGATAAAAAATGAGAGGAGAAGGCTTCCTTATATACAAATCTAGGGCACAAACTTCTAGAGAGGTTGACATATCAGAAATAAATTCTTATTAGACCCTTACCCCTAGAAGTGGACCTATATTAACTATCTTTTTAAGAGTCACCATTTTGAAGCCCGAAATAGCTGACCCAAAGCGGGTAATAATTCTTTCCAAACCCTAACATCCAAAAATCCTCAGAATTTGAAATTTAAATCCTAGGTCAGGGTCAAGGTCGACCTTGACCTAGAAGGTTGACCTTGACCCTAAGGTCAAGAAACTCAAAATCTTAGAGCCAGATACCAGAAACATGTAGGAAAGAAGTGGAAAATAGGACATGACATGGGAAAAACCTAGATCCAAGTCAAAGACCCATTCAAGGCATGATTTGACATGACTCCAAACCACTTACTCTAAGGGATAAACTAGTCCTAAATGAAAGTGCTTCCATTTTTTGATGATACATTTAGCCCCTACTTTAGCAAGAGTATGGACTCGATGCAAACTCTTGGTAAAGGAGATCATAAAGAAACCTAAAATCTTATTAAAATCAAAGGGACAAAGCAATCCTCAAGCCCCCAGGGACTGATGTCTTTGTCAACCCCAAGATTACAATAAGAGAGACATCACTA
Organism: Chamaecyparis obtusa; assembly: GCA_027943335.1. Taxonomy (NCBI): domain Eukaryota; kingdom Viridiplantae; phylum Streptophyta; class Pinopsida; order Cupressales; family Cupressaceae; genus Chamaecyparis; species Chamaecyparis obtusa. The sequence goes on along the minus strand of BSBK01008103.1, from coordinate 158,802 downwards.
GAAAAAGAGAGAAGATGGTGTGATTACCTCTCCCAATGAGAACTTATGTCCCATTGTGAATCACACAAGGAAACAACACAACTAGAAAGATTGAGTTGAACTACCTAGTGAATGTGGCTACTCACTAGTTAGCCCATCAAGGATTCACCCTTACGAATGTTCTATTCCAAAAGAACAAAGCCAAAAAGAGAGATCCAATCTTAAGGAGACCTTCAAACCTTAAGGGATCAAAACTTTGAAAATTGAAACTAGAGGGATCAAGAGATCCTATAAGGTAAGAATCCATGCTTTAAGGATTAGTCTCTAATCCATAAAGGGAGAAAAGTTTTGAAAAATATTTTGAAAGTGCGTGTGTGCAAAAAGTGAGTAGAGCATATTCCCCCACATTAAAGTCATTTCTAACACTTTTAAAAGATCAATGGCTTGAACGGAAACATAAACAACTCCACTAATTATGTTTCCACTATGAGATGCCCCCAAGTGAAGACAAATCAAGGGAAATACCACATAAACATACAAAGAATACAGAAGGGATCTACCTACTATGGGGTTAGTATGATCATAAAGTTATATATATATATATATATATATATATATATATATATATATATATATATATATATATATATATATATATATATATATATATGTATGTATATATGATATTATTGAAAATAAATTGACATCATTCTCCAAAGAAAGTTGAACTACAATCACAATGGAGGAAAGAAAACACAAGAGTTACGAAGAAGAATCTTTTTGAACCACAACATGGAGACCAAAACAAATCAGTGCTACCAAGTCATAAATCCAAGTAGACTACACAAGGAAAACATTTATGAACAATAGCATAGGTACTGTAACATAACATAAAAACAACATATAGATAGATAGAGATACATATAGAGGAATAGTACAATAGGTTTGATTCCTTTATCACCTTGTACCAAGAAAGTAACAAGGGTCTTATAAAAGAATCTAACAAACAGTTAGCAAATACATTACAGGAGAAACACAATACAACATGTTAACACACAAAAAACTACCATGGAGGAAAAGCCAATCAAGCGCATTGCCTACTCTCCCCATCTCGGTCTATATCATTTAGGGAAGGTGGGAAACTTGTAAGAGGGACTATATCCAACATAGTAGGAATAATAGCCAGTTCCAAACAAGGATCCTCTTGAGAATCATGATATTCGATACTAGGTGTAATTATCAATTGTGTTTAAAGAATATTAGGTAAATCAGTATCAATATCAATAGTCTCATATTTATCATTAGCATCATTAGGATCATCAAGATTAATCAAAATAGAATCTAAGATACTAATAGAATCATCATAATCATTCATCTTAACATCATTATTAACATTAACTTCTTCCAAAACATCAGGCATAGGCTGGTCAAAAGAAGTTAAAGAACTTTGAAGAATAGAGGCACGGGCCTTAGATTGAGCCTGAATCTTCTTACGATGTTCATTGGCAGTTGGTTATGTTTTTTCTTGTTCGAAATATGATGAGAACTAAGAGGAAGAACAACCAGTTCCTTCATATGTTCTATAAGAGGATTAATAGGATTCTTAGTAGGATGAAAAGAAACACCAAGAGCTTGATTAATAGAACTAGAAGAAATAGATAAAGGAGGTATGGAAGGCATAGGAAAAATACCATGGTTAAGATCCATATGAGGCATGCTTAACTCAACAATATTGTGATGTTTATAGGCTTGATATGAGCGAAAAAGGTTATCAGGTCAAGAAGGACATGAATTAGGCAACGAAGGCCAAAAGAAGTCAAGGGTAGCACAATCCCAAGGCCTAGAAGGTTGATATAAACTATGATTAATCATTTTCACTTCTTCATCATGAATGAATTTAATACACTTATGGATAGGAGAAGAAATGACATGCATGACATTCAACCAAGGCAAACCAAGCTTAACTTGAAACTGATCAGAAGTAGGGACAAAAACAAAGGTAGTGTCCACAACTTTACCACAAAGTTTAAGAGGCAAGTTAATAGAACCAAATGATGGATAGAGAAAACCATTACAAGTTTGGATCCACACATTAGATGTATCATAACAATCACGTTGTAAGTTCTTCATAAAAAGGTTTTCTTTAGTAATGAAATTGGCTAAGGATGTAGGATCAACTAGACAACCATGCGTAGGTATCTTAGAAATCCTTGCATAAATGTAGAGGGGACCATCAAGAGCTTTAATAGTCTCAGAATCATCAAAGGTGATTAGGAGTTCCCTAGGTCTTTTATTCTTAGGTTGTTCTTGATGGTTAGGTTGAGGTTTCAGTTTAGGCTTAGGTTGAGGTGGATTTTGAAGTTGAGGTTGAGATTGAGGCTGTGGTAGAGGTACAGGTTGACACAAAACAACATGCTCCACATGGTTAACAATATGATTGAGATCATCCATCTTTGAATCATAAACAATATCTCTAGAAGATGGATGAACAATGGTATTAGTATCATGTGTAGGCAAAGGATTCCTATAGATTTGGAGGTTTTGATTAGGAGGAGAGACAAATGTTTTCCCACTACCATCAAAATTATCAACAGATAAAGCGTTAGAATCAATTAAGTCTAGAACCTTATATTTTAGAGAATAACTCTTCCTAGTATCATGGCCATTTTGATGATGGTATTGACAAAAGGCTTTGGGATCAAAGGATTTGTATGCCATCATAGTAAGTAAAATAGGTTGAATAGGAGGAAAAGTAATCATATTATCATTCAATAATTTACTCATAATAGAATGTAAAGATTCATAAAGAGGAGTAAACGATATGATTTAGATGAAAATTAGTGGATGCAGAAGTGGCATTATTGGATGCAACAACAACTTGATCAACAATTGCATTTTCTTGCTTATTTATCTTTACATAGTTGTTAGGTTTTTGAAACTTGTTGGGATTAGGAGCAAGATCACTCTTATCAACTGGAACATGAACCATTGGAGTGTTACTCTCAAATTGACTCACTTGTAATTGATAATGATGAAGCACTACATAAAGTTGTTGAAAAGAGGTAGATTCAATAAGAAGAATCTTATCTCTAATATCCTTTTGTAAATTTAAAATAAATATATGCTGAATATCAATATTGAGAACATGATAAGAAATTTGAGCATACAAATGCTTGAATCTACCAATAAATTTAGTCAAATTTTCTTTAGTATTTTGTCTAAAATGCATCAAATCAGTTAAGGACACTTGCAGGCCAATTTTATTTTTGAACTATCAGATAAATGCATTGGCAAATTTTGGAAAAGAATCAATAGAATAAGGAGGCAAGGAATAATACCATTGCAAGGCCTTATCAAAAAAATTTCTAGCAAATAACTTGGCTAAAATCCTATAGTCATGAGAATAGTAAGTACAAAGGATTTGAAATGTTTTAACATGAGTGACAGGGTCTCCCTTACTATTGCAATTCTCAAGATGAGGCATATCGGCTTGCTGAGGGAAAGGAGAATGAATAATGTCTAGAGATAATTGCTTAGAAGCTTATCTTCAAGGGCACATGTAATGACTCTGTCATATGCACATGCATTGATGCTACGTTCACCTGGTGCTTTGCTAATTGTCGAGTCTTCCATACTTAGCCATATTTATGATCTTCTTCAATATGCTCTGACTTTAAAACTTCATATGACTTTGTTACCATAATGACAACACTAAATACAATCATATACTTTAGTATATTCAACTTGCCAATAATCTCCCCCTTTTTCATTAATGGAAACAAAGAAATATGGAAAAGTTACTAACTATATCCTTATACAAAATGTTCTTATACATACTCTAACTTATATCTCCCCTTTCACTATGTACTATAATTTTCTTTACATCATTTGCAAGGCTCCATATTCTTTCTTGTACATACTATACTCCCCCTTTGACATTAATGACAAAGGTGCTCAAAAAATGTATACACAAGTACTTACAAAGTGAAGACATCCGAATATGCTATCTTTAGGTTAGAAATCTCATTTTGCCAAAATTTATTTAGTGTGTCTATTGTCTGGAGATGGGCACACAAAACATATGTTAACTTCTCCATCTTCTCCAAATCTATATATGGAACTTGATCATATGTCACCATAGTGGCATCGATCTCCTTGATGTTTTGATTCAAGATATCTAACGAGGGTGCAAGAGCATTTCTCAGCTGTGTTTTCCTTGCCCTTATCTTGGACATTTCTTTTTCTATCTTTTCTATTTTTTCCACTTGTCCCTGGTATACATTGTTACACATGTTTACATCTATAGTGGGATCTTCTACTGATTTCCTCACTTTATCTATCATAGCCTCTGCCTCCTGAATTTTCTTATAGAGATCTATAGTCAGCTTGTCTTGGTTCATGCAGTCTACTATGAGTTTCCTTGCTTTGGCTGCAAATTCTATCAGTGAAGCTTGACCAGCCTTTAAAGATTTGAGGTCATGTGCAAAGTTTTCAGTTAGCTCATCCAATCTCTTCTTAAGATACTTCTCTTTTTCTATCTTAGCTGTTGATTCTTCTAGGTAGGAGAAGTTTGCCTTGAAGCTTTTTAGGATGTTGCTGACATCCTCCACTAAGTGTACTTTTGGTACCTTCTTCTCTACTGGTAGTAGATTTTTCAAGATGTCTATTGATTGACCAAATAGAGGATTTCTCATTACTTTTTTCTCCTTGGCCTTTTCCATAGCCAGGACACTAATCTTGATCAGGTCTTCTTCTCCCCAAGAGTGCAAGCTTGTAGTGTCAGGAGTCAAACTTGACAACAATGATTTTGAGGGCATGGGAGTGATGGGTGTGTTGTCCATCATTTCTGTCTTAATCTTTGTAGGCATTTCAATAGAGGGTTCATCTGTTGTTTCATTTTCTTCCTCCTCTTCTCCTCCTTTCTCCTTTTTCTTTTTCTTTTTCTTTTTCTTTCTCCTCTTCTTCTTCTTGACCAATTATATCTTCTATCGACACATCTTCTTGGTGCTTAGGTGAATTATCAATGCATAGAATTTCTACCTCTTATGTACTCACAAAGGCTTCCTCAAATTTTTCTAAGTCTTTATCAGTGGCCACCATTGATATTTCCATATTATCAATCATTATTGTGTTATCTTCTTGAGTTGCAGGCATTGGCACAGACTTTATTTCAATTGTAGGCACTTTCACTGAGGGTGCCAAGTCTTGTGGATATGTCATAGGTATTTTTGTGACCTCAGGTGCTTTAAATTTCTCAACAGGTGCTTGAGCGATGGGCGCAGATGTGGGTTGCATGTGTTGTTCAAGGAATACTTTCTCAAATGCTTTCTCTATCTCCTTAGCTATTCATTCATAATCCTTATTCATTATATGAAATGTTCTCATCTTTGTACTTAGGTGCGGCTTCACCAAATCCATTAATAATGTTTTTTCTTCTACTGAACATACTCGTAGATTGTCATCCACTATTTTTTCTCTTATTCCAATGTCTTCTTCTACTTCTTGTCTTTTCAAAGTGTCTAGAATATGCCATACTTTATTTGGGGTGAATGTCTTCAGTTCTAGAACTATCTTTTTGAACTTGATCATATGTTTGATCAATATCTCATTGATTTCAGACTTGTCAATTTCATGATATCTATCATAGTACTTAGGTATCTGATCTATCCTTCCTTCCTCTACCACTCTAGACCTTAATACTTGAAGAATCGGTAGGAATCCTACCTCAGGAGGTGGTTGTAAATTTCTTCCTTTGGTTCTTGTGGCTCTTGTAGATGGATGACTTGTGACTAGCTTCTTTTTCCTCCTTGACACTTTACTAGTCTCTGGTGGTGTAGTGGAGTCACTAGGAGTGGGTGCATGAGTGATGTTATCTCTCTTCTTCTCCTTTTATTTTGGTTCATCAGTTTTCTCAATCTTAACTTTCTTCATCTTAGGATTATCAGCCTTAGTTTCCATAGTGGATGTGCTCTCAATTTTCATAGCAATTTTTGCTTCTCTAGCTTTATCCAGGTCTTCTTGGGTCACACTATGGATCTTCAATATTTCAAATATAATTTCAGAGGCTTTCCTCTTGGTCACTGCACTATTCAGGACCGCATCTACCTCCCTCATCTTTTCCTCATAAGTTCCCCATCTAGGCTCATTAGGATCCTTGGGCACCGACAGTAAAACTTGTTCATAGGCTTCCAAGACTTGCTCCTCCACTTCATAGCCAAGTGGATGAATCCACTTAGTTCTAGGCTCAACAGCCTCCATAAAAGTAATGTTAGTTTCTACCATAAAATAGATATTATCCTTGTATTTCTCAACAATGCTTTCAGGTATTCTATACCTGATCTGCATCTTTATCTTGAAGGTTTTCAATTCTAACTCCATGTAGTCTTTTAGTGTGCTCTCAACTGATGCCTTAAGAGATATTTGAGGTATTGTAGGTAAAATTTTATCTAGGTATAAGTCTGATACCTTCCCCATTATATGAAAGTACATATAGATTATTAAAGACCCAAACCTAAATATTTTGGTCTTATCATGCTTGATTTCCCTTAGGTTATCTATCATTTGTGTGTGCAAGATTTCACACAATTTGAATTCTCCATTATCCTTTACTATCCTAATGGCTGTAAGAATAGTGGCTGTAGACACACTATTGACCTTGTTTGTATGTTGAAACCTCTACCCAAGTATCATAGACATAAATTTGATGTCCTTCTCCTCAATTGGCTCGATTTTCATCCCACGCTTATCACTCCAGGATTTGCAGGCTTGTTCAACCAATTTCTTGACATCTTTTCCAACTAGAAGAATGGTACTTGTCTTAGATATATCTGTCATATCATGAATGAGATCAGCTATGATTTTGACCAGTACTTCACATATCCAAAATAGGTCATCATGGATCCTGCTCAACAAGATTTTTATCCATTCTGATTCATAGAATTCAAATGCAGTATCATATTCAATGATAGGGTGATTCTCAAGGTGCAAAAACTCTTCAGTGAATGATTTATCCAGATTTATCATGAAATCTTGGTGTGACCTAATTCTATCTAAGAGAACTAGTTCCTTCTTACAATACACATATGTGCGTATGTCTTCTACATGCATGACGCCCATTGTGGTTCTGGAAAAGGCTCCTTTTAGGTCATCTAAGGTGGACTTGAATGGATTCTTCTTAAACACATATCTTTTCCTTTCCACAACATCAAAGACAACTGGTGTAGCCATGAATTACTTGTTTTATCACTTCACAGAGGTTTGTTAGGGTTTTTGGATCATCGCATTCAAATTAGGGCTTTGCAACAATCAACCTTTCTTCTTTGCTGATAAATTTAACTACAACGCTTCATGAATCAACTGCTTGATCTTCTGTGCTCTCCAATTGCTCAACTTAGAATGCAATGTGTGAATAATGAATTTATAATGGCTATAAAGAAAATTTTCCACCATTAATGCTTGTCACATAAATACAAAATGTAGCTATGAATTTTGTTCTCGATCTCTGCTATCAATTAGGTAGTGCAATCTTGTATACTACATCACATAGACTCTAAATAATTATATCCAAAGGCACATACTCTGAGGGTGAGTATACCATCCGCACAGGGTTCTACAACTAATCTAGCTCTCCCTATGACCATGGAGGTTATTTAACCATAAATAGGAGGTGCGTCTATTGTGGATGCATCCTCAACTATTCCATCATCATTATCCTTCTTTTCTTCCTTCCAAATTAAGCTCGCATCTTCTAAAGCTTGCACAAACTTGACTTCTCTTGCTTCTTCTAATAATGAACCTTCTAACTTTTTAGGGCTTTCTTGTCTTTGTGCTCTTGTTCTACAGAACCTAGAGATGTGTCTAGCCTTGTTACATGAGTGACAAATGACTGGAGGCTTGATATTCCTTGGCACATTCATGTGGGTTACCATACTACACTGTCTAGCTGTGTGACCAATATAATTCCATATATGACATGTAATGTTATGAGAGTTTCTTACATTCTGCTGTGGATGAATTCTCTAATTTTTCTAATTTTGATTTATTTTATTTGATCTACAATTCATAGCTCTTGACCAAATTTATTGCATGAATAATAGTAACCATTGAACGGTCTTACCTCTTTATGATTTCTTGCAATGTGACCATGCTTGTTACATGCATAAAAATTCTTGTTTATTAGCTTGCGCTCATCCTTAGATGTTTCAATTTTAGCTACTGTATGATTTCCTATCTTTTTAGCTTCTATAGATTCTTTAGATGCATTCTTTCTTGCTCTCATGTCATTGATTTGAATTTTTACTTCAATGAATCCAATACCACTAGTGTCTCCTTTAATCTTCTGTGCATACAATTGTGACTCTATAAGATCCTTGCTTGTGTGTAACTTGTCAATATGGTTCTTTGCCTCACTCAGTTCAAATTTCATATGTATCTTGATGTTCTCTTGATCTAAGATCTTCATGTTTTCTTGCCTTAGTTCTTCATCTAACTTCTTATTTTCTTTGATCTATACTTCATAGGCTTCTTGATTGTTAAATAGTTTTTCATCTAACTCTTCCATCTGATCTTTTAGAGATATATTTTCTTCATTAAGATTTTTGACCATTTTCCTTGAATCACTTGTGGAATAGTCTTTCAAGTCTTTCTCAGTTTTTTGACGACTGCTTGAGAATCACTAACCTTTTCTTTCAGTTCTTCAATTTCCTTTTCAGATCTGTTAAGGTCTTAAAGAGCTGCTTCAAGATTCTTTTTTAGATTTTTCATTTCTCCCTTATCCATGATCTCCTCAAGTGGTTAAACTTATCTTTAGAGGACCAGAGCTCTAATACCAATTGTTAGGACTGGGAACACTGTAGGGGGGGGGGGGGGTTTGGGGGGGGGGGGGGGGGGTGAATCAGTTTTCTATACTTGATTACTTTTTCTGATACTTTGAAACTTAACTTAATTGCTTAGTAACTAAAATGAAAATCAATTCAATTAAGATAAACATTCATAACACATGACACCAAATATGATTATAGGGAAACCCAAATAGGTAAAAACCCTGGTGGAAATTGACACCAACTAAGAACTGCACTTTTGTATAATGATCCCTATTAGAAGATCTTGCAACCTTGTTAGGAGTTGTTCTTTACAATGCTTTAGTACAGTGACCTGGTCAAGGGTCAGACCCTATTAGGAGTATTTTACAATTAACCCTGTTAGGGGTGGGGACACATTGTCCTAGAGCTCACTGCTCAAGTGGTGAAGGCTACAACCTTGTGGATATCAAATACACACTATATCTGCATGATGAATTGTTGCTTTGACACTGCTTGTCTGATCAGTTCCTTTTATGCACTGATGCTTTGGCCTCTTATAAATCTCTACCTCATTCTATCTTCTCTTTGCATACTTCTTCTCTACTTATCTGATCTCTTTATCTCATACCATCCTAAATTACAAGGGTGAATGTCTTATTTATATGCGCATACAAAACTCTTCATCAGGTCGGCCTATAACTAATTACATACAATGCTTCCAAATGAATTCGCTCAAGCGTATGTACATACAATCATATTAACATGTCTATGACCTAAATACAATCGGTGCATAGCTTTTACAAAACAATATTACAAGCGCTAACCAAAATACAAACAGTCAGCTCCATGCTCTATTCTGTTCTATTGCTCACTGCCCGTGCCACTTCATCTAACAATAACTTACTCATACTGACTCATATTATCATGCACTCTTAGAATTATCATGAATGCATACTTATAATCTTATCTTCTAGGGTGCATGTCATGACTCTATTATAGGCATGTGCGCTGATGCTAGGTTCATCTGGTGCTTTGCTAACTGTCCAGTCTTCCATACTTAGCCATATTTCTGATCTTCTTCAATATGTGCTGACTCCAAAACTTCATATGACTTTTTTTCCATAATGAAAACACTAAAGAAAGTCATATACTTCAATATAGTCAACTTTCCAATATAAATTTCTTAAGAGCCTCTATAGCTTGAATAGAATCTTGATTAAGGTTTTCTTCAATAAGCCAATTTCTTATTTTATCAAGTTCAGTTGAAAGTTTTTGGACTTGTTTAGGAGTAAATCTTAAAGAATCATCCTCATCATGAGATGAGTGAGAAGAGTTATGCTCCACAGTAGGATTGGAATCATGAGTGATGAAATTGTCATCCAGAATCTTAAGGAAAGGAGAGGAAGACTCAGGACAAAAGGAACCCATATCTGTGACTTCTTCTAACCGAGATATTATAAGTAGGACTAGAGGTAGTAAAAATCATACACAAATGAAATGAAAATGGACTAAATTAAGAATACACAAGGCATTAACAAATAATTTTTTTTGTATTTTTTCTTTATATGAATTTTTGTTTTATTTTTGAAATGTAAATGCAAGCACATAAAAGAAGACTAATCTAATATACATGCAAGATCTAACATGAAATGTAAATCTAACACCACAAAAGAAAGAGTATTTTTTGTAAGCGGGTTCACCAAAATGTAAAGAATAAAAAGGGGATGATCATGATAGAATGATCATGTTGATATGGTCATCGTTTACATTTAGAATAGTTGGGGAAGGTAATATTCTCTTCTTAGCCCCAAATTCCCAAAGGAAAGATCCAAATTGATTAACCGCAAGGAAATGTTCAATGTATAAATGAATCAATCGATTAGTAATAAGAAGAAAGAGGAAAACCTTACATTCCCTTTTGGAAGAGAGTGTTAAGATCTTAATTGAAATGAAATGAAGACACATACTAACCTCAAAGTATAGTAGATCTGGAAATTTTTTTTTTCTGGTGTCTGTACTGAGTTTCTAGAAATTCCGCAATTGAATCTGGGAAAACACAGAGATAAAGAAAACCCAAATTTAATTTTCTTTTCTAGACCAGGTCGACCTTGACCCAAATGCAGGTCAAACTTGACCCCTTTATGTCGACCTTGACCTGCACTACTCTGATGGAAATTCTGTTAGTGAATCCTGAAAGTTTTCCAAAAAGGGTATTCAAATCTGCTCTGTAACTCATTGTTCCGCACCTGTGCCTACAAGAAAAATGGTTTTGTTGTTTGGATGAGGGGTTTGCCTTGGTCAAACCCTGATTTAGGAATTAACCTTGAAATAGAATTGAAATTACAGTAATAAATAAAGTAAATAGAAAAATTCACCTTTCTTATGTTGAAACCCTTGTGGAGGATTCGAATCCTTGAATCCAAAAGTATGGATGCTCCAAATGGATGTAGAATTATAGGATGGAGGATGCCTCAAATCATTTTCCTTTAGATCTTCAACCCAAATCTTGAATTGCTATTTATGGATCTCCTTGATGAATTGGATCTTGAATGCTTGAATACTTGAATGCTTGAATGGTCACTTTGATAAATTATGCATATATGATCCTCTTTATATCTATTTCTCTTTCTTGATTGATTGATAAAAAATGAGAGGAGAAGGCTTACTTATATAAAAATATAGGGAACAAACTTCTAGAGAGGCTGACATATCAAAAATAAATTCCCATTAGACCCTTACCCCTAGAAGTGGACCTATATTAAATATCTTTTTAAGAGTCACAAAAAAGCTGACTCGGAAGTGGAAAATAATTCTTTTTGAATGCTAACATCTAGAAATCCTCATAATTGGAAATTTAAACCCTGGGTCAGGGTTGAGGTCAACGTTGACCCAGAACGTCGACCTTGACCGTGAGGTTAAGAACCTCAAAATCTCAGAGCTAGATGCCAGAAATAAGTAGGAAAGAAGTGGAAAATAGGGTAGGACAGGGGAAAAAGATAGATCCAAGATAAAGAACCATTCAAGGCATTTTAAATGACCCCAAATCACTTACTCAAAGGGATAAACAAGTCCTAAATTGAAGTGCTTCCATTTTATGATGATACACTAGGTAATATTAAGCTTTACTTGAAATGATTCATACTCAAAGATGATCTTATTAATTATAGTAAAGACTAACTTGAGTCCTACATGGATTGATGAGGAGTAGACCACATGGGAGGAACATATTGACCACCACATATGAATATTCTCCCTAAACTTGTCATACCTTTCCTGACACAATCTATTGATGGAGAGGGTGTCCTCATGATTACTTGATCCTAAGAGAACAATAAACCATAATACTTATTAAATTATATTATTTTTAATTTTAGTACTATTGGAAATTGGGTTGAGTAGGATATCAGGTTGTTGTCATCATGGCAACATATAATCACTATGATGATCTCACTATAGAAGAAAATAGTTTAGTATGAGTGTAAGTCAACATTGCCTAAGTACAATAATATTTACTAGTCTAATCAAAGACAGTTTTGGTCAGTGATGTTTATAGAAGTAGGTTCAGTGTATGCGCACTTGAACATGGATAATTCTATGTATAACAGAGTTAGATATGAAAGCACAAGTCTATATGACGTGTATGAAATGAGATATTGAAGAATAACAGAGATAGTTCTTTTTGAATGCTGACATCTGGAAATCCTCATAATTGGAAATTTAAACCCTGGGTCAGGGTTGAGGTCGATGTTGACCCAGAATGTCAACCTTGATCGCGAGGTTAAGAACCTCAAAATCTTAGAGCCAGATGCCAGAAATAGGTAGGAAAGAAGTGGAAAATAGGGCAGGACAGGGGAAAAAGCTAGATCCAAGACAAAGACCCGTTCAAGGCATTTTAAATGACCCCAAACCACTTACTCAGAGGGATAAATGAGTCATAAATTGAAGTGCTTCCATTTCATGATGATACACTAGGTAATATTAAGCTTTACTTGAAATGATTCATACTCAAAGATGATCTTATTAATTATAGTAAAAACTAACTTGAGTCCTACATGGATTGATGAGGAGTAGACCACATAAGAGGAACATATTGACCACCACATATGAATATTCTCCCTAAACTTGTCATACCTTTCCCTACACAATCTATTGATGGAGAGGGTGTCCTCATGATTAATTTATCCTAAGAGAACAATAAACCATAATACTTATTAAATTATATTATTTTTAATTTTAGTACTGTTGGAAATTTGGTTGAGTAGGATATCAGGTTGTTGTCATTATGGCAACATATAATCACTATGCTGATCTCACTATAGAAGAAAATAGTTTAGTATGAGCGTAAGTCAACATTGCCTAAGTACAATAATATTTACTAGTCTAATCAGAGATAGTTTTGGTCAGTGATGTTCACAGAAGTAGGTTCAATGTATGCACACTTGAACATGGATAATTCTATGTATAACAGGGTCACATATGAAAGCGCAAGTCTATACGACATGTACGGAATGAGATATTGAAGAATAACAGAGATAGTTCTTTTTGAATGCTGACATCTGGAAATCCTCGTAATTGGAAATTTAAACCCTGGGTCAGGGTCGAGGTCGACATTGACCCAGAATGTCAACCTTGACTGTGAGGCTAAGAACCTCAAAATCTCAGAGCTAGATGCCAAAAATAGGTAGGAAAGAAGTGGAAAATAGGATAGGATAGGGGAAAAAGATATATCCAAGACAAAGACCCATTCAAGGCATTTTAAATGACCCCAAACCACTTACTCGGAGGGATAAATGAATCATAAATTGAAGTGCTTCAATTTTATGATGATACACTAGGTAATGTTAAGCTTTACTTGAAATGATTCATACTCAAAGATGATCTTATTAATTATAGTAAACACTAACTTGAGTCCTACATGGATTGATGAGGAGTAGACCACATAGGAGGAACATATTGACCACCACATATGAATATTCTCCCTAAACTTGTCATACCTTTCCCTACACAATCTATTGATGGAGAGGGTGTCCTCATGATTACTTGATCCTAAGAGAACAATAAACCATAATACTTATTAAATTATTTATTTTTAATTTTAGTACTGTTGGAAATTTGGCTGAGTAGGATATCAAGTTGTTGTCATTATGGCAACATATAATCACTATGATGATCTCACTATAGAAGAAAATAGTTTAGTATGAGCGTAAGTCAACATTGCCTAAGTACAATAATATTTACCAGTCTAATCAGAGATAGTTTTGGTCAGTGATGTTCACAAAAGCAGGTTCAGTGTATGCGCACTTGAACATGGATAATTCTATGTATAACAGAGTCACATATGAAAGTGAAAGTCTATACAGCATGTACGGAATGAGATATTGAAGAATAACAGAGACAGTGTTGAAGCCGATCTGAACAAATAAAGAAGACAGAATGAGAATATTACTTAAGGGATTATTTTGTTTATCAAAATAATGAATTAACCATATAAGGGATGACATCCTAGATGTTAAACCTTAGGCAACATGAATTAGTTTTGTATTTTGGAAAGAGTTTATGCTTAGTAAAGTCAACTAGAAGTTATTATTCTTAATAACTTGTATATATGTTAGAAGCATGTAATGCAAGAAAGAGATGCAATAAGTTTTTGTAATATTATGATGCAAAGTTGTATATTGTAAGAAGAAAAGAGAACAGACTCTATGTATGAAAGCGAAGAGCCTAGAAAGCTAAATCAGAATAGGAAAGCTATTCGGCAACAATGAAAGGTTATGTACTTTACCTTTGTATTCATATATCATTGTATATTGCATATTTGGGTAGTGAGCTCATCTTAAAAACACTCTATTTGTAATATAAACTCCTAATAGGGTCAAGGCTTCTAACAAGGCCTATAGTCCTTTAATCAGGATAGAGACACTATATGTATGTAATAGACTCCTATTAGGGTCAACATCCTTAACCGAACACTTTTGATTAGTGTATTAGTTGTGGGTATCATCCCCACAAGGGTTTTCCCTTAGCTTGGGTTTCCTCAAGAACAAATATTGTGTTATGAGTTCATTTTCTTTACTGTTAGGAATGGGAACACTGGGAGGGGGGGGGTTGAATCAATGTTCACTGTATTTTATCTTTTTACTTAATCTTTAAACTGAACTCAAATGCTTAAGTACTGAAATGAACATCCACATAAACATGAAACATGAAATCAATACATAACACCGATATGGTTATGGGGAAACCCAAATAGGTAAAAACCCTAGTGGGAATTGACACTCACTAATATTCTATACAGTGTTTTATGATCCTTGTTAGAAGATCCTTAACCCTATTAGGAGTTGATTTACAATGCATTAAGTATAGTAGACCTTGTCAAGGGTCAGACCCTATTAGGATTCTTTTTAAAATAGTCCCTATTAGGGGAGTGGATGCACTGTCCTAGTGCTCACTTCTCAAATGGTGAAGGCTACAACTTTCAGATCTCAGATACACACTATATCTGCTGGATAAACTGTCACCATGACACTGCTTGTCAGATCAGCTCCTTTGATGCACTGATGCTTTGACATCTTGCAAAGATCTAATACATCTTGTAGTCTCTATGTACACTTCTTCTTTTCTTCTCACAACTCTCTATCAACTTCCATAACAATTACAATGGGCACATCTCATATTTATATGCACATACAAAATAACCAACTAGGTTGGCCCTTAAACCTATTACATACAATGCTTCCAAATTAATTGGCTAAAGTGTGTTTTTAGATAAACATATATACATGTTGGAAACCTAATTACAATAGGCACATAGCCTTTACATCATTAGAACATAACTGCAATTCAAAATGATAACAATCAGCCACTGACTCTGTTCTTCATTGGTACACACTGGCTGTGCAACTTCAACTGTCTGTATCTTTCTCATACTTTCATATCTGATCATGCAATCATAGAATAAGCATGAATATATTCTAACCGACTTAACTTCCAGGTCACACACCATAATTCAATTGTACACATGTGTGGTGATTCTCTGAGCTTCAGGAACTCAGTACATTGTCTAGTCTTCAACACTTAGCCAATTTCTGATCTTTACATCAAGTGCGCTAACTCCAAACTTCTATATGGATTTGTTTCCATAATGAAAACACTATAATAAGTCATATATACCAGTATATCCAACTTTCCAATAATCTCCCCCTTTTTCATTGATGGCAACAAAGGAATATGGCCAAGTTGCTAACTGTCTTTAATACAAAAAACTTTTGTCTCCCTATACATATCTTTCTATCTTATATCTCCTTATATATATCTATTATCCATATTCTATACATACTCCCCCTTTGAAATTAATGAAAAAGGTGTATTAAAACTAATTCTACAAAAACTTACTGTGATAGTACATCCAGATATGCAATCTGCAGATTTTGGATCTCCTTCCAAAATGTGATCAGTGAATTTACAATCTGTAGATGGGTGCATAAAGAATACTATAGCTTCTCCATCTTCTCCAGACCAGTGCTAGGACCTTGATCATATGTCACCATAGTGGCATCAATCTCCTTGATATTCTGATTTAGTATGTCTAATGAGGGCGCAAGAGCAGTCCTTAGCTGAGTCTGTCTAGCCCTTATCTTGGTCATCTCTTTTTCTGCCTTCTCAATTTTGTCAATCTGACCTTGGTAGACATTATTTCACATCTTTACATCCAAAGATGGATCTTCCACTGATTTCCTAATGCTGTCTATCATGACTTTTGCTTCTTGTACCTTTTTGTACAGATCACTAGTTAACTTATCTTGGTTCATACATTCAACAATGATTTTTCTTCCCTTTCCTGCAAACTCCTTTAGGGATGCTTGACCAACCTTTAGTGAGCTCAGGTCAAGTGCATAGTTTCTAACCAATTCATTGAGCCTTTTCTTCATATACTTCTCCTCTGCAACTAGGGATGTAGATTCTTCTAGGCTAGACAAGTTTCCCTTGAATTGTGAAATCACTGAACTGACATCATCAACTAAGTGTATTTTGGACACTTTCTTGTCTGCAGGTAACAAACTATTTAGGATGTTCACTGACTCTATAAGGAGGGGATTCCTCATCACTTTTTTCTCCTTAGCTTTCTCCATAGCTAGGACACTGAACTTAATCAGGTCTTCTTCTCCCCATGAATCCAAACTAGCTATGTCAGGTATCAAACTTGACAACAATGATGCTAAGGGAGTGATCGGAGTGCTATCCACCACTTCTTGTTTTACCTTGATTGGTTCAACTGATGGTTCATTACTATCTACTTCTTTTTCTATTTATTTCTTTTCTTCTTCTTTCTCATCTATTATATCTTTAATCAACGGGTAAAAGTACAAATCTATGTCACACTTTTATAAAGGAAAAGGTCAGCAACACACAAATTTTTTAACTTTAATGACATAAAAATGGCATTTATGTTTAAAATTTGGAGATGATGTAAACTAATGAAATGTGTAAAAGTGGATGAAATTTATGGCTATAATTTTTTTAATTTTTTTTGAACAAGAATTCACATAGTTTTAAAATTTTTTAAGTCCATTTTTTACTTGCTGAAAAATGCTGAAAAACAAGGGTCTTGTTCGCACCAAAAAAGTATATGCAAATAATTTTTTTTCCTTTGATTTCAAAATATGTCATAGATAAAATGTATAGCTAGTGCAAAAAAGAAGAAAAATTAGTTTTCAATTTATATTTTCTCTGTTATAACTATTCAAAGTTGAACATACTTGAAATCAACAGTTTTCATCTCACGTCAAATTTTTCGTATCAAATCTACACCATTCAAAAAATAAATTACACACTCTTGAAGATAACTCTCTCCTCTAGTGTTAAATATAAATTTTCAATTTTTTTGAGAAGCTTTACTATTTTTTTCTATTTTTGAAGCATCTTGTTCTTGAATGTTAAAATACCTACTTGCATTATTTTGAAATTATAATATATTAAATCTAATTAAATTACTGTAAAAATTATATGATGATAATCTTGACTCTGTGCTCTAAAAAAGGGTATTTTTATATTTGTAAAAAGATATCATTAAAAAGAGTAATAGTTATTGAAACATCACTTTTCTCAAATAATTTTATTTCTTTAGTAATTGTTATAAAACATGCATTTAATAGATATTTCCAATTGGAAAAGGTGAAGAACTTATCTAACTTAGCTAGAATGAATCTAGCTAGACCATATGTTTGACAAAAAATAATTTTAGCTAGAAATACTCAAATTCAGTTGTGCTGATAAGTTGTCCTGAAACGTGACACAACTTTGTGCTTTTACCTCAACACTTCTTCTTAATGAGTGGGAGGTGTGTTGCTGCATAAAATTTCAACTTCTTGTGTGCTCACAAAAACTTCTTCAAACTTATCCAACTCAGTGTGAGTGGCCGCCATGGCTATCTCTACATTATTAATGATAATTGTGCTATCCTTTAGTGACTCTGTCATGGGAACATACTTATCTACCTCTATTTGTGTTTCCATTGTAGGCACTGAATCCTGAGGACCTGTCACTGATGCATTAGTGGACTCTGCCACTTTGACTTCCTTTATGGGTACTTGTGTTGTGGGAACAGTGGCTGGATACATGTGTTTGTTCATGAATACTTTCTTGAATGCCTTATCTATTTCCTTAGCAACAAGATCATAGTTCTTGTCCATAATGTGCAAAGTCATTGACTTTGTTATGAGATGTGGCTTCACTAAGTCTAACAAAAAATACTTTTTCTCTAGAGAACATACATGAAGGGTATCATCTAGAATATTTTCCCTTATATGTAGATTTTCTTCAATAGCCTATCTCTTTTGGAATTCTGGGATGTTCCATACATTATTAGGGATCATAGTCTTAAGTTCCAAGACTATTTTCTTGAACTTCAGCACATGTTTGACTATCATATCATGTATCTCAGCTTTGTCTATCTCACTATATTTTTCATAAAACTTCCCTACTTGGTCAATTCTTCCTTCATCAATTATTCTTGCACTTAGCACACTGAGATTAGGTTTGAAACTTACTTTAGGAGGTGCTTGAGAGTTTTTCCTGTTCCTTGTGACTCTTGAAGATGGATGACTAGTGCAAGTCTCTTGCTTCCTCTTCTGCATTACCTTATACTCAAGAGGAGAAGTAAGGTCAATGGTTTCTTTGGGCACAGGAGTATCATCAGTTTTACCCTTGTTTTCATCAGATTTTTCTATCTTCAAATTCTTCAACATAGGATCATTTGATTCTACCTTTGCTTCATCTGCGCTCTCTAATTTCAAAGAAATCTTTTGTTCTCTTGCTTTGTCTATATATTCTTAAGACACTCCATGTACTCTCAAGATCTTTGAGGTGACTTTAGCAACCTTTCTTTTTGTTGCTGCGCTGTTTAGTTTAGCATCTATCTCTCTTGTCTTCTCCTCATGAGTTCCCCATCTTGGCTCATTAGGGTCAGTAGGAGCTGAAAGAAATACTTGAGCATATGCTTTTAAAACTTGTTCATCTACTTCATATCCAAGTGGATGAATCCAATTTGTTCTAGGTTCAACTGCCTCCATGCATGTTGTGTCTGTTTCAACCATAAAACAAATAGTATCCTTGTATTTCTCAACAATGTTCTCTGATATCCTATACCTCATCTGTATTTTGACCCTGAATGTCTTCAACTCTAGTGTCATGTAGTCTCTTAGAGTGCTCTCTATAGATGCTTTGAAGGATATCTAAGGCATGGTAGGAATATTATTGTCTAGGTATGGATCTAACACCTGTGTGTGTCTGAATGTGACCTCTAAATCAGGCACAAACGCAACATAGTCATTGCTCAATCATGAAGTTACGAGTATAAACATGAATTTTCCATCTCACAACATTGATTGAATCAACCGGTTTCCTCCTATGTGGATGGGGTGTTTAATTACTCTTAGAAAGAGAGCCAACAACCATAGACCAATCTCACAATGGAGGATTTTCCAAAATTATGAAGATATGCAAAACTGAAATTGAACTAAAATGAGTGCAATTAATCTAGAAATACTTTGAAAGAGATATGAAATGCAGATTATTTTAGATGACTTGAAATAAAGATGATATTATGCTAAGAACAATTAAGAAAATTAATTCTAATATGAGATGCAATTATACTAAAATGAGATATGAAACTGATTATGCAATGAAAAGGCTTTGAATTAAATGAGACAAAAATTTTCTATAGTAAGGATGCTCTCAAAATTGCCCTCCTTGTATGAGAAAAAGAAGCTCATTAAATAGACCAAGCCAAAAGAGGAATGAAGAGTTTCTTGATTTGAAACTCCTGACTCTTCATTCCCAATTGAGACACATATTCATGAATTACTTAATTAAATAAATGGAAATTGCCACATATGGGTGACCGTTCAAATTATTTGAATTATTAATTCAAATAAAGGTGTCCATTCAAATAACAAGTAATTTATTAATTCCTTGTATGAGTAATTAGCTAAAGGGGGTAGATTTTGATTTAATTCAAAGTGTTTAGAACTTTAGAATTAAATTAATTTATCAAAGGGGTAATTTAGCTAATAAAAGTTGAATACTTTAGGAATTAATTTAATATTTGATTATTGCAAATTATGTTTTTTGCAATTGACATCAAGTCGAATAAAGTCAGGCAGGAGAGAGAAAATATTGCCTAGGAAACTAGGACTTTGAAGATGTAGAAATTCAAAGAAATGCACCAAAATTAATTGAATTTGATAAGTGCCATTTTTAGGGTATTACATTTGCCCCTCTTTGAATTGATGTGTGAATAGTGCATTGATTCAAATAATAGTTTGAAGTGACATATGATGAGAATTTTTGAAGTCCAAGTTAGATTGCGAAGACAATGGTCTTAGAAGAGAACCGGAATCAGGGTTAGATTGCCCCAACACCAATTGATGAAGATGCATATTTAGGACTATCTCCAGAATTAGGGTTAGATTTCCCCAATACAAATCTTAGCCCTCTGAGACCCGGGTTAGATTGCCTAGATAACGGTCTAAAAGATATTTTGAGAGCCATCTCTAGAACAAATCTTGACTCCCAAGAATTAGGGTTACATTTCCCTAATACCTAAAAGATTTCAAGAACCATCTCTAGAACGAAGCTTGGCCCTTGAGGATCCGAGTTAGATTGCTCAGATACCTAAGAGATAGATGATAAGATAACAAGATGCGAGGCACCAAGATGCCCAAAGAAATGAGAACTGATGATTCAGATCAGACTGATTCAAGAATTGATTCGACATTTTTCAAATGATGCAATCATCCTGCCCCCTCGGGAGCGAAATCAAAAGATGACATGTCAGAAGATGATTAACAGAAAGAGGTTGTAGATAAAGATAAGATCAAAGATCCAGAAGATAAAGTAGATTAAAGAAGCATCGGGAAGATGCAGAAGCAATTTAGAGAAATCCAGAGGTCCTATTGACCAAGTTTGACAATGGTTGACTAGAGTTGACTTTGGTGACAAGAGAAAAAGATCTCGAGGACATGATGCAAAGATGAGGATCTAGTAGGAAAATGACGCCAAAAGGTTGACTGCACAAGCATCTGATCCCAAAGGGTCTCAAAATTTAAAATGTCATTTTGAGCTATCTAGAGATGTTAGATTTCAATTTTGATCCCGAAAATAAACTCAGAGTAGTTGATTTATCCAAGGGTGTAATTTTTGCACAAAATGGAGGACTTTCAAAAATTAGGTGAAAAGCTATATAAGGCTCGAAGGGGTCATTTTCAAATCATTATTCACCTTTGTCTTCTTGTGATTCTGAGCTCTAAGAGAGAAATGGAGGGTCTTCCACTGCATATGCATCGATTTGAGCATCTCGACAACACACCCGTCCATCAGAGTATGACGCACCTGTAAGTAGTCAATAAACCTCCTTGTATTTTAAATTAAGAAAATTGATATTTTTTTTGGGTTTGGCTGGTTTATCTCAATTATTCAGGTTTATGAGTTATCTTACACTATTGCCTTCATTATTCAGTTTTTATTGATCTATCTGCACATAGTTGTAGTTTTATGCTTTTATAGCATCTCTTTATGCTCATGGTAGCATTTTATGGTTTGATACCATTCTTTTATCTTGTAAGTTGCATCGGGAGCCAATTTTTCAAGGTTAACTATGGTGGACCTGACAATTTTAACTAACCCATAGTTGTCTTATCTGGCCCGTGGAGTATCCCTCCAACTTATAATTGGTGTGTACTTACTCAATGGATTTTCCCTCCATTTGTTCCACTTTGTTCCTTAGTGTGAGGATAATTCTTTTTGGGGATTTCCCCTTCAATATTCTTTGTCTTCCTAGTGTATGCTCCTAGTTGCGATTAATTCATGGTATGACTTCCTACACCTGCTCATTTTTTGAGCGCATAGGTGATGAGGCTACCATATCTTGGAGCACTCCAATATAGGAGACTCTTGATCTTTTTCCTCATGGCAATGGTGTTGCTTGTCCATGATGGATTTCCTTTTTGAAGGCAATATGTTGTTTCTCCTCAAAAACCTCTTCTTGATCTGCATCTATTATCATGCTTGGCATATTTAGAATCTTAAGTTAACCTAGTGCCTATGGCACATGCGTTATATTTGTCTCTCTTATATTTCTTTGATAAATATACTAATGTGATAATGTTTTGCATACTTTATTGCCTAGATCGTGGGTCATGTAGGTGATGGAGTCGAGACCCATTCACTTGCAGTGGAATGACTCATTAGTGGACTGTCTATATCCATGTGATTGATGCAATGTTGATGCAGGTTTCATTAGTTGGCCTTGTCTGTGGTCATTTGTGCATTAGTATGTTCCTTTCATGAGAGATTTATTATACCTATTATGTTCATTTTGAGCTTATGATATCATGTTAACTCCATTGCATGTTGGTGAACACATTCATTTATCCTCATCTCTCTGGGTTCCTCTTTGATTATAATTATTATAACTTCAAATTTTTACTAACTTGTCTATACGATGTAATTCTACTTGTGGATTGGTACCTTGTTTTTTGTTCTATGCCTCTTTTTTCAGGTGATCCATCAAGGAACCTTCTCAATTTTTCACAAATCTTATGGAGATGTGGCTATGCTTCCACTTGATCACATTCAAAGGACTCATGTACTTCTCTTGGATCTAAAAATGTACCATATGGCTTGAAGACAATCAAATTACTTCATATTGAAGATTAAGTTGTAGATTGTTGTAAATTATGGGTTTAATACCCCTTGATGTAATTACCCCAAGTAAAGATTAAAGGGGGGTGTTAGAATTTGTAATCTGTCCTTGGTGTATTTATAAACCAAGGTTAGATTGTTAATCTTTACTTATTGTAATATATTAGGATATAGGCCAAGGTATCCTAATATACTTCCTTTTCATCTTCTTTCCACTACATTCTATTTCGTCCTCTAGTGGAATATGTGAGGATAAATATTTATTGTAATTTGTAATTAGTTTATTCCTCCTTAAGAGGAATCTCACACTTGGCTCACAGACACTTATGAATGGTGGCATTCATAGACTTGGGAGTTACATTCTAACTCCTCTCTCTCATCTCTATTTAAGAGATGCTCCTCTCTCTCATTTCTCAAGTAGGATGATGAAGTTAGTGTATTGAGCATTTTTATCTCTCTCTCTCTCTTTCTCTTTTTATGCTTTTTTATGCCTCATTCATAGTGTCACAAGGGGTTTTCTTTTCTTTCCCCTTTCAAATATCTTGCCTCATTGTGTTGGATCTTGAAGCTTTCTCACTCCTTGCTTATCGTAATATCTTTTCATGCATTTCCTCGCTTAGATTCTTTCCTGGTATTGCCTTTTTACATATCTAACACAATTTGTATTTCTTTATTAGGTTGATTTAGCAAGATCTACGCTAGATTAAGGCATGTTCTTTCAATCTCGTGTGAGGAAGTAGTTTCTTCACGCTGGCCTAGGTTTTCCTTCACGTGAGCTTGTAGTTTCCTCACGTGAGGTCGCGTGGGCTCTGTCTGAAAGCTCACATGAGCTAGATGTTGGTCCTGTGTGAGATTTCCCCTCTTCATGTGCAAAGAAGTCCTATCTCAAGTGAGAGAATGGTTTTCTCGCGTGAAAAATTGCTGCAAAATTTGAAGCCTTTGTCAAAATTTACCAAAATTATGTAAAATCAGCCAAGTAGAGTGTCACTGAGCCATGTCTAGGATAGATGTCTTGCTGCTTTTGTATTGAAAATCATCATGTTTGAGGTACTGATCCAATGTCATCACTTGCTTTGTAGGTTGACTTTCCCGATGTCACATTCCGATCACACCACCCCTTCCTCACAACATTAGTTTAGAGACTTACAAATGCTAAGGGTGCTCATATTGATGCTCTTGGTCTAGGACATTTGCGTGATCTACCCAACATTCAGGTAAATCATGGTCTTCTTACTACACTTTTAGAGTGTTTCCATTCAGAGATGAACACATTTCATTTTTCTATGAGGGAGATGACTATGACCCCAGAGGACATATACTAGATTTTGAGGTTACCCATTCATGGTACTCATGTAGAGTATGATACATAGCCATAGTAGGGTATAGTGGCCTTGAGGACTATCTTTAGGGATAATCTAGTGATGGGCCGGGCCATCTCCTGGGAAGATCTTGCTCATAGATATAGTGGTGCTCACCTATTTCTTGTGGTACTGGTGATGTTTTTGAGCTGCTACCTTGTGTCAGATCAAGGTCAACATGGATTAGAGTGCGATTGGGGTACGATGCTATAGAGGATGCTAGACAGACCAGTAGTGAGATTTAGATGGGGAGAGTACATACTTGTACACATGTATCATGATATGCATGAGATTGTATATAGGGGCATGAGGACCATGGTAGCAGGTGTCTTTGTCCTTCAGATCTAGGCCTGGGAGCACCTCCCCATTTGTAGACCCATATTCCATGATACACAACAGGTGCTAGAGCCTTACATTTATAGATATTTAGGTGTCATGACCCAGCTCCTGCTAGGCAAGATAGATCAGTGGAGAGGACAACTAGATGATATGGAAACTTTAGTTTGGAGACCTTGGGTGGCTACTGAGCCCTGGGATGATGCTCAGAGGGAGCTTTCTCACATGTTTGTATCATGTCCACTGATTGGATGGAGCATTCATACCATTGAGCGATTTCTTGTTACCCGTGTCTTACACTAGTTTGGTAGGAAACATGACATATCACAGGAGTACTTCCCTTATGCTCACTTCTCCAACAAGGAGAAGAAGGGGTGGCATGCTAGATTGGATCTAGGGTGGTGTACGATAGATGCACGCATTTTAGCTACATGATGGGTCTACATGGTGGACATCACCAATGCAAGGGTGATGCCTACATATAGGGATCAGTTGATTGCATGTCCTCATCCAAGGTTCATAGATCTAGTAGGTGTAGGAGCACAACAGCAGCCACCAACTCAACAGGTACCAGCACAATAGCCTATATAGCAGTAGGCTCCATAGTAGGTACCACAACAAGTACCATAGCAGTAGGCACCACCATAGAGACTTGGGAAGAGAGTGTTGAGGCCTCAATTAGGATAGGTGAGCATCCCTACTAGGACCATGGGTTCAGATCTAGGAGTAGGGAGTAGTGGAGTGCAGCAGAGGTCCACTAGGTAGTGCATAGATGATACATCATAGCAAGTGCCACTAAGTGATGATATTGATATGCTAAACATTCTAGCTGGAGAAGGTACATCACAATTATAGGAGGCTCTCAAGAAGAGCTATGAGAGAGTACAATAGGTGTAGCATGAGCGTGATTACTATCACACATGAGTGATCAAAGAGGAGACCCAAGTTGCTGATAGGGATGCTAAGATTAGGCAACTACAAGAGGAGCTAGCACATTCCATGATCGAGATGAGGTATGAGGCTACTCAGGTAGCATATTATTATGTAGCATACTATGGGGTTGTTCCAGATTTATCAGAGTAGGTGCTACCATTTTTTGAGTACGTAGGAGCTCTATAGGCACCTCCTCCAGCACCTTCACAGGCACCACCTCAGTGACCTATGCCTCCACCATAGAGACTGATGCCACCCCCTCAGAGACCAGCATAGGCTCCACTACAGCAGGCACCTCCACCTCCTCCAGGTGGTAGTGGATCTTGATGTATATATTGTTGTTGTAGCTCATTTTTGATACTGTGCTCAAGTAGCACCTTCTTCTTTGTATATGACATTTGATCGAGATATATATGAGATCGACATCTTGATATCATCATACTTGTATATTTCTTTGATGTATGATGTTTATGAGATGTTTTCCTACATGCTTAGCTATATGGATAGAAATGTATGAAATGCACATGTTTATTTATGAATATGCACATGTTTCTTTTTTTATGATGATGCAATGTGAAATGCAGTGATAGATGGATAGAATGTATGTAATGTATGATTTATGCTTATAGTGGATGCACATGTATATGTAGATGCAAATGAGTTTATGGATGCAAATGAACATGCAATGGATATGTAATGTATATGGTACTAATCATCTCATGCAAGATTGTCGCAATATATGATAGGTACTAATCAAAAGGGTAGATATGTTTGAAGATCGAAAGCGAGGACTAGACACTTGTGTAGCCAAGAGGAACCCAGGACAAAAGATGAGAACCTTTGATGAAGACAACTAAGAGAGCACTAAACATTGTCTCAATGTAGGACAAGAATGAACATGCAAGCCTAGAAAGTGCAAGCCTAAAATGAAAATGCAATCCCTAGGACTTGGTTGTTGGACTCATCGTATTTATCATCATCAAGTTCATTTAAGCATGGGACAATCGCAAGATGCCATATAATCCTCACTAACCTTGCAATTATGAGAATATGAATATGACATAAGTCTTAGATTTGTTAGAATGAGATGTAAGCATTAAGGCATAAGAAACCAGAATGACCTGAACACCTATTCCTTTTGATTTAGCAAGTTAACATAAGCATTAGAGCACAATTTATAGAATGACCTGAATGTTTCTTGCAACAAACATACCAAACATGTAGGAGTTTCTTCTTTTTCCAAAGATTGCTCACAGTGACCCTTATGTTCACTTAGTAGAATGAACATTTTTAATTTCACCAGTAGTAGAAAGAAGTCACTCAAAAGAAAAGGAGAAGAACCAACCTCACCAAAGCATCTATATAAAAGGAGTTGAGGTACACATGGCCATCCAATATGAGATGGAGGCTCTTATAGATGGAAACCCCTCTTAGATAGATTCTTTGGATCATTGGAACTAAACCAAAAAGCAAAAAGAAAAGGAAAGAAGAAAGCAAACAAACAAGCATAGAAAACAAAGCTCCGCATGCCTTAGAGAACCAAAAATCTAGTTTTAGTTTTAGTTTACATTCATGTTCAAGCGGATTGGAGTCGAATCGGAAAGATAACGTTCAAAGTCTCAACAAGATAGCAACAGTAGGCAGACACAGTGAGAACCACTAGTGACCATCACGAGAGACTAAGTCTCAAGAAGAAATCAGGAAAATAACAAAATATCGGCAGGCAAACACAGTGAGAACCACTGGTGACCAATACAAGAGAGATCCTCAAGGCAAGAAATCTCAAAAGGTACTAGCGAAACATCAGTAGGTAGACGCAGTGAGAACCACTGGTGACTGATGCACAAAAAGAGTTTCCAAAAGTGATAGGACAATGCCCCCTAGATAGATACCCCCAAGTGTGAACTAGTTCCAATCCATGAAGAGTCGAGCAAAATCTCAAAGGCAACTGAAGGAAAAAGAAAAAGCTAGCAAACCAAAGCGGGAAATAGACTAAAGCAGGAAACAAAGGGAGAAAACTAAAGTGGGAAAGCAAACTAAGGTAGGAAAGCAAAGAGACTAAAGTGGGAAACTAAGAGCCAAGTGACGCTAAGAGAGGATATTGCTTCGGGAAACAAGAGGCACCTATTTGCCAGATTTTCACCATCTTGGCAAAGATTCTATTTTTGCTACCATGACGCCTGTTTACCAGGTTTTCATCAATGACACATTTTCTTCTTTTTCAATTTTTTTTGTACTTTTCTTTTAAATTTTTTCTTTTTTGTATTTTTGAATATATCATTTTTTTTGTATTTTTCATTTTTTGTATTTTTCATTTTTTGTATTTTTTCAAATTTTCTATTTTTTTTAGTATTATTAAGGTGACTGTTTGCCAGGTTTTCACTAGGATAATAGATACATCAAAGCGCCTGTTTGCTAGGTTTTCACTAAGATGATCATTTTTTTAGGATATTTTGCAATTTTTAGGATTTTTTGCAATATATCAATTTTTAGGATTTTTTTAGGACCAATAAGTATGTACATGAGCACATAGAAAATGTCAACTGTAGAACTTCTTTAGATGAAGAGCGTTGATTGGATTTTTAAGTTTCTCTCCTTCAGTGGTGGAGAGTTGGTAAGCATCATATCTAAATGCTGCAGTAACAATGTATGGACCAAGCCAGTTTGGTTCAAATTTTCCTTTCTGAACTCTTTTCTGTTGATTCTTGGGGTTCTCCCTTAGGACGAGGTCACCCACTTGGAATTCCCATTGTTTGACCTTTTTATTGTATGCTTTTGACATTCTCTTCTGGTATGCTAAAAGATGATCGAATGCCACCTTCCAACATTCACCTAATAGTTCAAGTTCTTGTAGCCTAGATATTCTGGTGTCTTCATCAGTGATGAGGCCTTTCAGAGGGACTCACAATGTAGGAATCTAAAACTCAATAGGTAATACTACATCTGCCCCATAGACCAAGGCAAAGGATGTGGCCCCCGTTGGTGTTCAAATAATTGTTCTGTAGGCCCACAAAGTCAGATTAATCTGGAGATACCAATCTGTACTAGATTTATGAACTATTCTGTGCAAAATTTTGAGAATTGTTTTATTGGAAGCTTCTTCTTGTCCATTACCCTGAGGATAATAGATAGATGACCAATGCTAAATAATCCTAAATTTGGCACACAAGTCTATCAAGTCCTTGTTCTTAAATTGTCCCCCATTGTCAGTAAATAACAGATGAGGGTACACCATATCTACAAATGATGTAGTTCAGTATAAACATAGCTCAATAGTCTTTCCATCAGCAATGGTTAGAGGAACTGCCTCAACCCATTTGGTAAAGAAATCTATAGCAGTGATTATAAATTTGTGTCCTCTTGAAGAAGAAGGATGAATCTATCCTACCAAGTCAAAGGCCCATTGCTGAAATGGCCAAAAATTGATAAAAGGAATAAGTTCTTTAGTAGGAGCATGTATCAGATTCCCATGATATTGGCACTTCTTTCAAGTCTTGGCATAATGAACAACTTCTTTCTCCATATCCAGCCAGTAGTATCTAGCTCTAATAAGTTTACGAGCTAATGTCATACCAATTGAATGAGAGCCACAGATACCTTCATGTACCTTAGCTAGCGCATGTTTGGACTCATCGGGTTCTAGACACCTAAGGAGTGTACCATATAAACCTTGTCTATACAAGTCATTTTTTATGATGACATATCATGAAGCAATATGAATGAGGTGACGTTTCTCATTCCAGGTATAAGTGTCAGGAATAATTTGGTCCCGGAGGTAGGAAAAGATGTGGTGGTAGTGGGATGAGTCATGTCCAATGACTGAATAGATCATCCTAGATTCAGGGATGTCATAGGCATGGTAGCATAATGTTTCCACCAAGAATTCATGTCTGAAATCATTTTTAGGGATCTGTAGCATTGAAGCAAGAGTAGCCATGACATCAGCTACTTTATTGTCTGCTCTTGGAATCTACTAGAAGGAAATGTGTACAAAGTACAGCTTGAGATCATCCACCATTCTTTTGCAAGGTATTAGCTTGTCATCCTTTGTTTGATAGACATTGTTGACTTGATTAATGATCAACTAAGAATCTCCAAAGATCTTGAGCTCATCCACATGCCATTCAATGGCTATTTTCATACCATTAATGAGAGCTTTGTATTCAGCTATGTTGTTTCTACAGGGAAAGAACATCTTATATGATTTTGGCAAGGAGTACCTCTGAGGTGTTACAAACAAGATGCCTACACCTGATCCTTGCTGAGTAAATGATCCATCAAAGAACATGCTCCAAGATTGATGTGTGAGAAGCATGATGGATTCATCTGGGAATTCAATGCTTAAAGGCTGGTGATCCTTCAGAGGAGCTTCTACCAACTGATCAACAATCACTTGTCATTTAATAGATTTTCTTTCCACATATTCAATGTCAAACTCGCTAAGAATCATAACCCATTTAGCTAATCTACCTGTGAGGGCAGCCTTGCTCAATAAGTACTTTAGTGGATCAATTTTTGCAATAAGCCTCGTAGTGTGAGCCAACATATAATGTCATAGTTTTTGAGATGCAAACACTATGGCTAGACAAGCCTTCTCAATGACTGAATAATTCATCTCATAGGAAACCAATGTTCTACTGATATAGTAAATAGCTCTTTCTTTATTGTTTTGATCTTCTTGAGCTAGGAGAGCACCCAAAGATGTACTTGTGGCTGAGATGTACAATATAACTAGCTTCCCATGAATGGGAGGCATCAAGATAGGCAGATTAGCAAGATACTATTTTATCTGAGTGAGTCCCTTATCACATTCTTCATTCCATTCATAGGTTACACCTTTATGCAGAGTTTTAGTGAATGATTGTGATTTGTTAGCAAACTGTGAAATAAACCGTCGAATAGATTGTAGCCTTCCCTGAAGACCTCTCATCTGACTTATGTTTTTAGGTGGAGGCATGTCCATAATAGCTTGCACTTTTTCTGGATCAACCTCTATACCCTTAGCTGAAATAATGTAACCCAAGATTTTTTTAGAAGTGACACTGAATGCACATTTCTTGGGATTAAGCCTAAGACTAAACTGCTCCATGCGGTCAAGAATGGGACCCAAATCTTCAAGGTGAGTTCTTCACTACATACTCTTGGCTAAGGTATCATCCACATAGTCCTCCATTGTCTTATGCATCATATCATGAAAAATAGTAGTGATAGCTCTCTGATATGTTTCTCTAGTGTTCTTAAGCCCAAAAGGCATGACATTCAAGCAGAAAGTTCCCCAGGCACATGTGAAAGTGGTCTTTTCTTGATCCTTTGGTGCAATTTTGATTTGATTATAGCTAGAGAAGCCATCCATCAGGGAATACATCTCATAACCTGCTGTCATGTCCACTATCATGTCAATTTTTGGTAGTGGGAAGTCATCTTTTGGACATGCCTTGTTTAGATCTTGGAAATCTATACACACACAAATGGATTTATCATGTTTAGTGACTGGAACAATGTTTGAAATCCACTCAACATAATCAATTGCTCTTATGAAACTAGCTTTAAGGAGCTTCTATAGTTTAGCCTTAACCAAAAGTGCCACATGAGGGTACATCTTTTGAAGCTTCTACTTAACAGGTTTGACCCCTGGTGCTATGGATAGATGATGCATGATCAGATTGGGATCCAATCTAGGCATATCAGAATAGGTCCATGCAAAGTTTATTTTCTTGCTTTGAAAGAAGCTAGTGAACTCTTCCTTTTCTTGTGCAGACAATGATTGTGCTAGATGTATGATTTGCGGAGCAGCCTCTGTACCCAAATTTACTAGCTGTGTCTAGAGGTTCAACCCTCCTGGCAGCTAGCAGCCCCACAGTGGGTGCCAAAATGTGTGTGTCTGAATGTGACCTCTAAATCAGTCACAAATGCAACATAGTCATTGCTCAATCATGAAGTTACGAGTATAAACATGAATTTTCCATCTCACAACATTGATTGAATCGACTTGTTGCCTCCTATGTGGATGGGGTGTTTAATTACTCTCAAAATGAGAGCCAACAACCATAGACCAATCTCACAATGGAGGATTTTCCAAAATTATGAAGATATGCAAAACTGAAATTGAACTAAAATGAGTGCAATTAATCTAGAAATACTTTGAAAGAGATATGAAATGCATATTTATTTTAGATGACTTGAAATAAAGATGATATTATGCTAACAATTAAGCAAATTAATTCTAATATGAGATGCAATTATACTAAAATGAGATATGAAACTAATTATGCCATGAAAAGGCTTTGAATTAAATGAGACTAAAATTTTCTATAGTAAGGATGCTCTCAAAATTGCCCTCCTTGTATGAGAAAAAGAAGCTCATTAAATAGACCAAGCCAAAAGAGGAATGAAGATTTTCTTGATTTGAAACTCCTGACTCTTCATTCCCAATTGAGACACATATTCATGAATTACTTAATTAAATAAATGGAAATTGCCACATATGGGTGACCGTTCGAATTATTTGAATTATTAATTCAAATAAAGGTGTCCATTCAAATAACAAGTAATTTATTAATTCCTTGTATGGGTAATTAGCTAAAGGGGGTAGATTTTGATTTAATTCAAAGTGTTTAGAACTTTAGAATTAAATTAATTTATCAAAGGGGTAATTTAGCTAATAAAAGTTGAAGACTTTAGGAATTAATTTAATATTTGATTATTGCAAATTATTTTTTTTTCAATTGACATCAAGTCGAATAAAGTTAGGTAGGAGAGAGAAAATATTGCCTAGGAAACTAGGACTTTGAAGATGTAGAAATTCAAAGAAATGCACCAAAATTAATTGAATTTGATAAGTGCTATTTTTAGGGTATTACAACACCTTTCCAACAATATGGAAGTACATATAGATAATTAGGGACCCAAACCTGAATATCTTGATTTTATCATGCTTGATTTCCCTAATGTTGTCAATTAACTTTGTGCGCAAGATCTCACACAGGTTGAACTCTCCATTTTCATTAACAATTCTTATGGATGCAAGAATTGCGGCTATAGACACACTGTTTACCCTGCTGGTGTGTTGAAACCTATATCCAAGTATCCAAGACATAAATTTGATGTCATTTTTCTCAATAGGCTCTATGGTCATTCTGTGCCTATCACTCCTTGAATTGCAAGTTTTCTCAACAATC
The DNA here is from genome assembly GCA_027943335.1 of Chamaecyparis obtusa. Lineage (NCBI taxonomy): Eukaryota > Viridiplantae > Streptophyta > Pinopsida > Cupressales > Cupressaceae > Chamaecyparis > Chamaecyparis obtusa. The sequence continues at coordinate 126,018 of BSBK01008103.1, read as the reverse complement.
TTCCTCACATATTTTCTCACTGGAAGGACAACTCCTAACTTAGAGAGGCCTGATATTTCATGAATTAGGTCACTAGTTATTTTGACCGACACTTCACCTATCCAAAATAAGTCATCATGAATCTTGCTCAAAAGAATCTTGATCCATTTTGATTCTTAAAAATCATATGCTGTAGCATACTCCACTGTAGGGTGATTATTCTATCACGCATACTCATCCATGAATGTTTTGTTAGGTTTTAGCATAGTTTCTATGTGCCTCCTTAGTCTGTCCAATCCTACTAGTTCTTTCTTATAGTAGATGTATTCCCTAATGTCCTCGACATGCATAATGCCCATAGGCATGCGGGAGAATGCCCCTTCTAGGCCATCTAATGTAGATTTGAATGGATGCCTCTTGAACACATATCTTTTCTTCTCTACAACATAAAATACTATAGGAGTAGCCATGACTTACTTGTATATCACTTTCACAAAGGTTTCTGAGAGATTCTGAATTGACCCGATGAACTAGGGTTTCCACAACTGATCAAATGCACAACAAATCACTAGCTGAATCAAACTGAAATCCTTCTCAATCAACTACTAAGGTTCTTCTACTCTTCAATCACTCTTAATTTGAATGCAATGAAAGATCTTCTAACTTCTATGTACTTTAAAGTAGAATTTCTGCCATTAATGCTTGTTGTGTAAACTAGGCTGTCACTTGGAAATTTCTATCTTTCATTCTGTAAAAAATCAGCTAGTGCACTCTTGCACGAAGGTTCCCTTAGTTTCCAAAAGCTTATGTCCAAAGGTGCATACTCTGATAGCTAGTATAGTATCCATGCAAGGGTCTAGAGGTAAATTAGCTCCCCCTATGACCCCAAGGGCCATTCATCCTGATGTAGAGCATGCGTCCACTGTGGATGCATCCAATACATACTCATCAACCTTATCCTTCTTTTTTTCTGACCAAATCAAGCTCACATCCTCTGAGGATTTCACAAACTTGACTTCTCCTTTGGGATCCAATACTGGTTCTTTGATCTTTTTAGGGCTTTCTTGATCTTACGTCCTTGATCTATAGAACTTTGAGATGTGTCCAGCCTTGTTACAAGAGTGACAAATGACTGGAGGCCTTATATTCCTCGGCACATTAACATGGGTCACCATTTTACATTGTCTAGCTGAGTGACCATTATAGTTACATATTTGACATGTAACATTCTGAGAAATTCTTACATTTGACTGATTCTGATTTCTCTGATCATGTCAAGTCCTATTCTTTTTACTAGTCTTGCAATTCATAGCTCTATGACCAAATTTATAGCATGAATAAAAGTAACCATTAAAGGGTCTTACCTCTGTACAGTTCCTCACTATGTGTTCATGCTTGTTACATGCAAAACAAGTGCGGTCTACTGGCTTGTGCTCATTCTTAGGTGTTTCACTATTATCTTTAGTTTGATCTTCAATCTTCTGAGCATCAATAGAGTCTTTTTGTGTATCATTTCTTGCTCGCATGTTGTCAATCTGATTTTGTGGTTCATTGTATCCAATGCAGCTAGTGTCTCCTTTGGCTCTTCTTTCATACAATTGAGATTCTATCAAATTAAAACTGGTGTGTAATTTTTCAATGTGATTCTTTTCTTCTTTTAATTCAGATTCAAAAATTTCTTTTCTATTCCTTAACTCCAAGATTTCCAAGTTTGCTTGCCTTAATTCCTCATTGAGTTGATAGTTCTCTTTGATATGTTCTTCATAGAATTCCTGATTGTTAATCAACTTATCATCAAATTATTCAAGTAGTTATTTTAAAGATACATTGTCTTCATTCAACTTCTTGACCATTGCTCCTAGATCACTGTTAGAGCATTCTTTCAAATCCTTTCTTAGCCTTTTGATAACTAATTGAGCATCACTGACCTTTTCTTTTAGTTCTTCACTTTCTCTTTTTGATTTGTCTAGGTCTTCAAGAGAAGCTTCAATATTTCTTTTCAGATGTTTTATTTCTACTTTTTCCATGATCTCCTCAATTAGTTAAACTTCTTTGCTAAGGACCAGAGATTTGATACCAATTTTTAGGAATGGGAACATTGAGAGGGGGGGTGAATTAGTGTTCACTATATTTTATCTTTTTAGTTAATCTTTAAATTGAACTCAAATACTTAAGTACTGAAATGAACATCCACATAAACATGAAACATGAAATCTACACATAACACCAATATGGTTATGAGGAAACCCAAATAGGTAAAAACCCCGGTGGGAATTGACACCCACTAATATTCTATACTAGTGTTTTATGATCCTTGTTAGAAGATCCTTAACCATGTTAGGAGTTTCTTTACAATGCATTAAGTACAGTAGACCTTGTCAAGGGTTAGACCCTATTAGGAGTCTTTTTAAAATAGTCCTTGTTAGGGGAGTGGACACACTGTCCTAGAGCTCAGTGCTCAAATGGTGAAGGCTACAACCTTCAGATCTTAGATACACACTGTATCTACTGGATGAACTGTCACTGTGACATTGCTTGTCATATCGGTTCCTTTGATGCACTGATGCTTTGACCTCTTGCAAATCTCTAATACATCTTATAGTCTCTTCACACACTTCTTCTTTTCTTCTCACAACTCTCTGTCAACTTCCATAACAATTACAATGGGTGCATCTCATATTTATATGCGCATACAAAATAACCAACTAGGTCAGCCCTTAAACCTATTACATACAATGCTTCCAAATGAATTGACTCAAACATGTTTAAAAGTAAACATATATACATGTCAAAAACCTAATTAAAATAGGCGCATAGCCTTTACATCATTAGAATATAACCGCAACTCAAAATGATAACAGTCGGCTGCTTACTCTATTCTTCACTGGCACACATTGGGTGTGCAACTTCAACTTTCTATATCTTTCTCATACTTTCATATCTAATCATGCACTCTTATACTAAGCATGAATATAGTCTAACCAACTTAACTTCTAGGGTGCACACCATAATTCAATCATACGCACATACGTTGATGCTCTGAGCTTCAGGAACTCTGTACACTATCTAGTCTTCAACACTTAGCCAATTTTTGATATTTACATCAAGTGCACTGACTACAAACTTCTATATGACTTTGTTTCCATAATTAAAACACTATACTAAGTCATATATACTAGTATAGCCAACTTGCCAAAATTTATTTCTATTTTTTTAATTTAGTGTAATTTATTTTACAAGCTTCAAGTTAATTTGTTATATCCATAATTGAGAAAAAGTAAAAGTTTTTAGAATATTGATTCACCCCCCTCTCAATATTCCCTATTTCTAACAATAGGTATTAGAGCCTAGTTACTTAGAAAAAATTTATTTGGAGAAAGCCTCACAACTTGAGTAAGATCTCTATGGATATGCATCAATTGCAGAAGAATCTGAAAGAAGCTCCCGAATAGATTGATATTATTACTGAAGAAAGAGACACTCTGAAAGGGAAATATGATGATGCAAATAACTATATTGGGAAACTAATAGAAAAAGTAGAAGAACTTAAATAAAAGAAAGAATCTAAAATTCAAGTCAAGGAATGTGATGAAATTTTAAATTTGAAGAAAGAAAATGAGATCCTTAAACATGAGTTGAAGATTGTAGATCTGAAGTTAATCTTGAAAGATGGAAATAGCAAAAATGAATCAAATCTGAAATCTAAAAATGAAGATCTAAAGTCTAAACTTTGTAAAGTGGCATCTGAACTTGAGAAAACTAAATTATAGTATGTTGAACTTGAGAAGTACAATACAATTGTGAAAGGTGAATTGACTCAGTCTAAACAACATATTGAAAAACTATATTCCACCAATGAGAAGATTGATGAAAAAATTTCTTATCAAAAGCCATATTATGATACAAATGGTCTTGGATATAATTCATCTAAAGATAAGTGAAAAATGCAAGGAACCAGACTTGAAACCCTTTGAAAACAAAGATGAAAAGAAATCCGATGAAGCTAACAAATCTGAAGACATACCTTATCCACCTAAAGAGAATGTGAAGATAATTCAAAGGTAGATGTTTTGCATGTAATACTTTTGGAAATATGAAGAAATATTGCATAGGTAAGCAATTCAAACCTATTTATGGTTATTGTTATAATTGTCATGGTTTTGTACATAGAGTTATTAATTGTAAGAAACCTAGATCTAATGATAACAATAATAGTAGTAGAATGTTTAGAGATACTAACCATGTAGATAAGAGACCTACTAAAGATATGAACAAAATAAATGGAGTTGTGTGTTATAGATGCAACAAGATTGGATACATTTCCAAAAATTACAAATAAAAAATCAGTCAGCCAGGACAAAGATATGGAAACAATGAAGTAGTTTGCCAGATATGCAAATAAATTGGTCACACAACAAGATTTTTCACAATGAACAACATGAGAAACCCTAATCCTAGAAGCTATACAAGGTGAAATAAAAGCACAAACAACAATTAGAAAAGATGCTGTAGTAACTCGTAAGAAGTCAAATTTGTTAAAGCCATAGATCAAGAAAGCACACTCAGTACATAAGGAAATTAGACATGTGAAGTATATTATAGTAAGTGTGAATCTTTTCCTAACTCATTTCAAAGCACTTGAAGTAATTATTTCATGAAATATATATTATTGTAGAGTATTAGTATAGTATCTGAAGTTAGAGTAGATTGGTTTAAGTCTTGCAAAGTTAATATGAGGTATTATATGATGTGAATATGTTATGGTTAAGAGAGAATGAAATAATATGAATGTATGTGAGTACATGAAAAGCATGAAGTTTTGTAGGTAACTAGGAACAACTTTTTTGAAAGAAGCGACAAAGAAATTGAATGCAATGTCAGAATCTTGAAAGATTTAAAGGATAAAAGCATATGATCGGTATTATTTGATCATTCAAGCTACCACAAGTGATAAGAAGAGAGATTCAGTGGATATTAAGAGTAGTTTGTAGGATTTGGAAAATGATTTTGTGCTAGATCTACGCAAAGCCCTAAATTCCATTTTTAAGGTATTTTAGTAAGAAAATCTATCAAAGAAGTTAAAAAAGTTTTAAAAGAATCATTGATGCATCACTTGTTCACCATATAAGAGATTGAGTCAGACCTAGAATAAAAAGGGAACCAATAGAACCATTGGAAGAAGACCCTAGTCTAGAGTTATCATCTGTTCCATAAGGAGTTTTGCACCTAGAAGATGTGAAAAGTTATCTGAAATGCAAGTTTGAGACCTTAAGTGATAGAAACCTAATCATGGAATATAATAAGATATATAAACGGGACATGACATTCAAAGAAGGGTTTGAAAATTTGAAAGATATTATGTTGTCAAGTATCCACTTCATTATGAATTCCAGGATGATGAATGCACTAAGATTATTTTGAGTAGAATCCACAATGGTAAATTTTGGTTAGATGATAGAGTGATAGACATCACCACAGACCTTATTTATGAGGTAATTGGTCTATCTAAATCTGGATTAATTCCTTTTAATAAGAAGAATGTAAAGAAAACTATGTTGGAAAACACTAAGTCATCTTATAATGGAAGAGGAATTGTAATCAGCAAGATCATACAAGATGATGTTAGATATGTATGCAAGATTTTAACCTCTAAGATTTGTGAAAATTCTAGAGAAGATGATATAGCAGTTGGCATGGTACATGCAGCTTATCTTATGTGTGTTGAGAAAATTCAAGTAGATATGTGTGAAATTATGAGAATTCAGTTGATAGAGAACCTTGAGAAGATCAAGAAGATTAAGAACTCACAGTTTAGACTCTCATCTCCGATCACATATATATATTTTCATTTATTAAGGAGATTTCCATATACTATTGGAGAAGACAGGAATGATTAAAGGAATACCATAGACATAATAATCAAGGTGTACTTAAGACACCCTATAAAAAAAGTAAATGAGAGAAAAACTTTGGTAATCAAAAATTTTCAAAATCAAATGAGAAAGAGATCAAGGATTCCACCATTTATTATGGAAAAATATAGAAAAGATATATGGTTTATGGTTGACATTGATTTTACTTTTATTGAAGCAGTTGAACCTAGAGTGGAATTTGTAGATCCACTTGGATATGAAGTTTTTGAAGTTGAAATTGAATAATATATAAGAAGATTACTTAAGTGTAAATTGGTTGCAAAGATTCCAAGATTTGGGACTTATGAGGAGAAATTTGATTTCGCAAAGTCCTTATAGACACATAAGTTAGCTAAAAAGAGAGTTGAAAGAAAAATCAAGAAAATTCTTAAAGATACAGGCATGACAGATCATGAATTTGAGGTTGTGAAGCAGACTGCAATAGCAATAAGAGACATAGGTCAAAAGGAAGTCCTATTAGTTCCACCCCTAACATTAGTTGCAACACCTAATAAAGAATCTCAGGACCTAGAGGAATAAATTAAAGTAGTGGAAGTCCAGGAAGTGAGAAAATACACTAGATCCTCCACCACTCCACCAACAACAAGAGTAAAGGAGATGGAAAGCAGTCCAGGAAAGAGACAAAAGACAATATTTACCCCAGCACCAAGAATAACATCAGAAGGAAAGGCAGATGAAGAAGTAGGCAGTAACAAGAAGAAATGGAAGCCTAAGATTGAAAAAGTGAATACCTTAATTATCAATGAAGGTGATTTCACTAAGATGAACAAATTATATGAGTTATATAACTTTTCTAAGGTATATGATACTGGTAGATAAATTTTTTGATAGTATTAAAGGAAAGATTCCCGATGAAATTTTTGAGAAATTGATAAACAAGAAGAAAAGAGCAATTGAGGAAGACAAGAGTATAAGAGAAAAATATGTAAGGAAACTATGTGAGATAAAAGATGAAGAGCATTTTAAGGAAATTATGAAAAATCTTAGAACTCATCTGAGAATGAAAAGAAGAACTATATTGATAATGAGAGGTAACTATGAGGATATCAACAAAGAGATAGAGGAAGAAGTTGTGAAAGTTATGACTTCCAACCCTAATCAGTGCACAAGTGTATCTAATCAAGCATTGGAAGTAGAACACCAAAAAGATCCATCACCATCACCACCACCATATATTAATATTGAAGATGAGACTATGAATGTAGAAGGAACAAACATTACCTTAGACAGTGAAGAAAATCTTTTCACTGATCATGAGAAGATTGTTAAAAATTTGGCTATTGAGCAACAGAACATGGCAGTAAATGAGGAAGAAGGAATTTGAAACAAGAAAGGAAGAAGAGGCAGAAATAACACAAGAAGAATCTCAGGTTAATGTAAAAGAAATAGAAAAGGAAGTTCCACATGAACAAATAGCAATCACTCCTAAACCCAAGGAACCAATAGAGAAACCACAAATTGAATCAATTTTTGCTAGTCTTGAATAAGAAGTTGATGGTGATGATCAAATAGAGCTGATCTCATCTTTAAACAAAATTATTGGAAATAATAAGAAGGTAGAAAGCCTAGAAGGATCATTTCTTGAAGTGACAAAAAACTATAGAGTATAATAACAAGTCAAATCAGTGAGGCAGATCCAAAGGGTAAAGCAAAAGAAGTTGTGAAAGCATTTGATACTGAATTCATAAACTTATTAGACATAGCCACAGAAAAAGCACAAGCAACTTATGAAGCTAAAATATTTCAAGATGTATGTCAGAATATTAAAAATGATATAGATAATCTGGATATTTGCATTAAGGAATTAAGAATAAGTTTGGAAAGAGGAAAAGCTTTATACATTCAGTGTACAAAATTAGAAAATCATATATTAGAAATAATGGAGAAGATAAAGATGAAAGAGGTAGAGATACAAGTGGCAGTAAACCTTTTGTCAAGCCCGAATGTGAAGATCTTAGACGTTGAGAAAAATGTTAGTAAGATCTATTGAGATATAAGAATTATGAATGATGAGAAGGATAAGAAATTGAGAAGATTTTCTCTATTAAGAGAGCATGTATCAATAAAATTGAGTATTATTGAGAATTAGTTGGAGGAATGTCTTTCTTCAAAGACATCTTATGGAAAATTTTACTATGTAAACCTACAGGCATGTGAAATTGCATCTTATGGCCTATGTGCACTCCTAAGCATTTCAGATGCTATAAATATATCATGGGATAAGGAGATAGAAAGTACGAAGACAAATTTTGCAGATTGTGTTGCAAGCCTACCGGCTTTGCAATTTTGAAATCCTAAGGTAAAACATTTTTGACACAAGTTTTTGACACCTTTTTGTCATTGTTGTCAAAGAGGGAGTAGTATTAGAAAAAATTGTATATAGTATAGTATGATGTATACTCCTAGGGGGAGTAAAAATATTTTGAGATATAAGTATTTTGGAGATTTTTCTAATGGCCATAATTTTGAATTTTAAAGTTTTTGTGAAGACTTAGCCAATTTTCTTATATGTTGCCACCAATGACAAAGGGGGAGATTGTTAGAAATTTGGTTGAGTAGGATATCAGGTTGTTGTCATTATGGCAACATATAATCACTATGATGATTGTACTATAGAATAAATTATTTTTGTATGAGCGCAAGTAAAAATTTTCTAATAAGAGACAATTTTGGTTAGTGATGTTCATAGAAGAAGGTGTTGGTGCCCAAAAATGATGAATTTTATTTTCACCAACTGACAGGTATAATGACACCTTTGCAATTTTGGCTTAATCAAGCCAAGGCTGGTAGGCCTAAATTCTCTTTTGAACTATCAAAATCTCTGTGTTGCTCAACTGCATACACGAAATAAAGTTCCGCCAAAGGTGGTGAATGATCCTTTGATGAAATCACAAATCTCCTAATAATCTCTACTCTATAAATCTTGAATAAAGTGGATTAAACTAAGGACTCAAAATTAATGTTTTTAAAATAATGATTATATAATCTACAAACCACAAATTATGAACCAAATGACAATTTCCAAATAATAGTTAGATCGGTGCCTTCTAAATACTTGGGCTATAGAGTCATAAAACTTTCAATCCTACATACGATCATAGATGGTTTTAAAAACTTGCTTTAATAAGACAAGACCATCACTTCACTAGATTCCACTTGAATTATAATTCAAATCAATCTATATAGCTAATCTTATCAAGTTTAACTTAAATTAAGAGACCGATAAGAACAATGGCAGGTTCATAGACCATACAATTGATACTTGAGTTGTATATATTAACTTTGAATTACAATAATAAGGGAATAGACCACAGTGAAACACTCTATTTAATAGAATATCTGAAAGACTAATTGAAAACATATAACTTATAACCACAAATAAAAAGAAGAGAACTTATCTTTATTAATGTTGAAAAAATAGTACATTAGAGTTCATATTGCAGTTGTGATCGAATTATATATTATGAAAAATATGAGTTGTATTGTCTCCTTACATTTTACATTATGTATATATATATATATGTGTGTTTGAGTGTCTTTCACACCTCTTTAGGGTGAAAGACACAACCCTTATTACAAATTATTTTGAAAAACTAATAAACTAACTAAAAAATAACTACCTAACTTTTGGATTTGGGTCTAGTTGAAAACCCAAAAGACCTTGTGGAAAGCTAATATTTTTAATGGAGATAGGAAATTTGATTTTCCGAACTGGGTCTTTTTCAGATTTTTAAAATTTGACCATGTTTAGCCTCTTTTGACATCATCTTTGCAGAAGGTCAAAATTCTAGCATTTTTTGAAGGCTTTGATCACATAATTTTGAATTTTCATGTCACAGAGATTCCTTTCTTAATCCCTCAAATTTTAATTGAAAATTAATATAATTATTTATCCCATTTCATGTACTCCATTAACTTTGTGGTATGGAAATTAAGAGGCCATTTTTTAGGGTATTTTCACTATATAGGACTCCAAATTTTGGCCAAAATTTAGAGCTCCAACATGCTCTTTCCAGGGATGTATTCTCCATGTGAGCATAGCAAGAGTCCAGCTATCTTTGGAGAAGTAGACCAATTATCCATGCTTAATCTGATGTGAAGTAAAATTGGGTGTCCCCAGGCCCCCCAAAATTCAACATTGATCTTTTCCTCTATCGAACACTTGATTTTGGTCACGTAACACTTTGGATCTCTTGAACATGATGCCATCATTTTTTTGAACAATACTTATTTCTTTATCAATGTATGTTTTGGTATTCTCTTTTTGTTTTTCCTTTGAGAAATCATCAGATGCACTTTGGTCCTTTCTGAACGGAAGCTCCCTTTGGTCATGCATGTGACCAGTCATATAAGCATTAGAATAAATATTCTTTGTGTGATTTTCCTTTTGTATACAATTTTCTATGTCTCCATATTTAGAATGCAGATTATGTTTGTCTAATCCAATCTTTTCTTCAGGACTATGGTGTAACACTTGTTCATATAATGGTTTTAAAGATGGTTCATGTCAAGGAGATAATTCTTCACATATACCAGGACTATGGTTAGGTGAAATATTTGAGCAATCTTCAAAACTATCCTTTAATCTATTTCTCCCATCATGCTTGGATGATTCCATCCCATCTTCACTTATTTGGTGTATCTTCGGCTCAAAGGATGAACTAAAAGATATCTCACCCTTTGAATGCACTTCATGAGCTTCATCAACTTTAAAATTAGGACTGCAATCTTCATTATGATGCTAATGGATTCCATTGCATAAAGGATCCTCTTTAAACAATGGATTCGATAACATAGAGACATTAGACATATCTTCATCTACTTCCTCTTCAAACAATGGATTCATGAACATAGAGAATTTAGACACATCTTCTTATTCTTCCTCTCTACTAAATTCATCTTTTTTAGAATCATATACTTCATCAACAAGATAGGTGTCTCTCTCATCAGGTTTATCTTCTGGTGTTTCATCAATTTTTTTATCCTTGTGAATTAGAAAATTTTTTGAGTTATTTTTGTGTATATGCCTTTGATATTCCTTATCCAAAAAATATGAAATTTGTTTTGTACCGAGAAAATCTTCTTCCTCATTCATTTTATTTATATTATCTACTTCTATTTCATACGTCCTGTTGTCACAAGAGTCAGCCACACATAAATCAATAACTAGATTTATTGTGTTCTTTTCTCTGATGTTTTCCTTTATTATATAATTACGAAGTACATGTTTGATTATTCGAGATGCAAGTCCATGGTTGGATTTATTATTTTCTTCATCTGGACTTGGAACTTTATTAGAGATTTATACTCCTGTAGATTTCACACTGCATCTATCACCTTCTTGTCTTTCAATATTTAAAAATTCATCTAAGGGAGACATACAGGGCTCTACTTCCCAGATGTATTGTTGATCCTCTTCCTGTTCATAACGCATTTTATTTCCTTCACTTGCATAATAGAATTCATATAGAAACCATTGTTAAAATTCTTTCCAAGATGAAATACTTTGTGTAGGTAATGATTCATATGCCTCTCTTACATTATCTTCTAATGTCCTAACAAATAGTTTCATTGCTTGATCTTCTAGACAAATCTCATAATTCTCTATAAATGAATAAAATGCATCCAAATGTTCAACTGCTGATTCATCCCATTCTCCATGGAACTTTGGTACAAGCTGTGAAAACTTAGGGAGAAACTTAAAAGGAATACAATGGAATCCCCTTAGATCCAATGGCCTGATACCATCTAGAATAAATGGTTTTCTTTGAAATGTTTGTATATTTTGATACATTTTGAATATCTAAATCTGTAATAACTTGTTTCTTTATACATTAGGTTCTTGTCAATAGAGTTTCCAACTCTTTCAAAGAGGGAAACATTACATATCTCCTTCTTGGTCTTCTTCCTCAGTAGAGTCAGTGATTGAAATGCTTTATTGAATAGAGTCCCCACCTCATTTGAGGAATGTATTGCTTCTGGGTTCTTTCTTCTAGTAGAGTGTACTTCCAAAAAACCAATATAAATACTTTATGATTTTGATATGTGAAATCTGAAATTCTAGGTAACTTCACAATATATATTATGAGCAACTCTCCCCAGTAGAGTCGCCAATTTGTTGGTGCCCAAAAATGATGGATTTTCTTTTGGCCAATTGACATGTATAATGACACCTCTGCAATTCTGGCTTAATCAAGCCAAGGCTGGTAGGCCTAAATTCTCTTTTGAACTATCAAATTCTCTGTGTTGCTCAACTGCATACACGAAATAAAGTTCCTCCAAAGGTGGTGAATAATCCTTTGAGGAAATCACAAATCTCCTAATAATCTCTACTCTATAAATATTTACTAAAGTGGATTAAACTAAGGACTCAAAAGTAATGTTTTTGAAATAATGATTATATAATCTACAAACCAAAAAGTATGAACCAAATGAAAATTTCTAAATAATAGTTAGATCAGTGCCTTCTAAATACTTGGGCTATAGAGTCATAAAACTTTCAATCCTACGTACGATCAGAGATAGTTTTAAAAATTTGCTTTAATAAGACAAGACCATCACTTCACAGGCTTCCACTTGACTTATAATTCAAATCAATCTACATAGCTAATCTTATTGAGTTTAACTCAAATTAAGAGACTGATAAGAACAATGGCAAGTTCACAGACCATACAATTGATACTTGAGTTGTATATATTAACTTTGAATTACAATAATCAAGGAATAGAACACAGTGAAACACTCTATTTAATAGAATATCTGAAAGACTAATTGAAAATATATAACTTATAACCACAAATAAAAAGAAGAGCACTTATCTTTATTAATGTTGAAAAAAGAGTACATTAGAGTCCATATTGTAGTTGTGATCGAATTATAACTTATGAAAAATCTTAATTGTATTGTCTCCTTACATTTTAAATTATGTATATATAGGTGTTTGAGTGGCTTTCACACCTCTTTAGGGTGAAAAGACACAACCCTTATTACAAATTATTTTGAAAAAATAATAAACTAACTAAAAAATAACTACCTAACTTTTGGATTTGGGTTTGGTCGAAAAACCAAAACACCTTGTGGAAATATAAGATTTTCATTGGAGATAGAAAATTTTATTTCCCGAATTGGGTCTTTTTTAGATTTTTAAAATTTGACTATCTTCAGCCTTTGTTGATGTCATCTTTGCAGAAGGTCAAAATTCCAGCATTTTTTGAAGGCTTTGATCACATTATTTTGATTGTTCTTGTCATAGAGATTCCTTTCTTAATCCCTCAACTTTTAATTGAAAATTAATATAATTATTTATCCCATTTCATGTACTCCATCAATTATTTGTCATGGAAATTAAGGGGCCATTTTTTAGGGTTTAATCACTATATAGGACTCCAAATTTTGCCAAAAATTTAGAGCTCCAATAGAAGGTTTAGTACATGCGCACTTGAACATGGATAATTCTATGAATAACAGAGTCACATATGAAAGTGCAATTCTGTATGACATGTATGGAAGGAGATATTAAAGAATAAAAGAGACAGTGTTGAAGCTGACCTGAATAGAGCAAGAAGACATAATGAGAATATTAGTTAAGGGATTATTTTGTTTATCAAAATAATGACTTAACCATATAAGGGACAACATCCTAGATGTTAACACTTAGGAAACATGAATTAGTTTTGTATTTTGGAAAGAGTTTATGCTTAGTAAAGCCGACTGGAAGTTATTATTCTTAATAAATTATATATATGTAAGAAGCATGTAATGTGAGAAAGAGATGTAATAATTTTTTGTAATATTATGATGCGAAGTTGTATATTGTAAGAAGAAAAGTAAGAAGACTCTGTGTATGAAAGTGAAGAGCCTAGAAAGCTAAATCAGAATAGGAAAGTTATTTGGCAATAGTGAAAGGTTATGTAATTTACCTTTGTATTCAGATATCATTATATATTGCATGTTTGGGCAGTGAGGTCATCTTGTAAATACTCTATTTGTAATAACAACTCCTAATAGGGTTGGGGCTTCTAACAAGGCCTAGAATCCTTTAATCAGGACATAGACACTATATGTATGTAAGAGACTCCTAACAAGGTCAACATCCTTAACTAGATACTTTTGATTAGTGGATCAATTGTGGGTATCATCCCCATTGGGGTTTTCCCTTGGCCAGGGTTTCCCCGAGAACAAATATGGTGTTATGAGTTCATTTTCTTTATTGTTATATTTGTTATTTAGTTTACCTTGTTTTGCAAGCTTCAAGTTAATCTGTTATATCCATAATTTGACAAAAGTAAAAGTTTGTAGAATACTGATTCACCCCCCCTCTCATTATTCCCTATTTCTAACAAGTACAACAACATAAATAGGAGGATGCTCTCCATGAAATGGCAAGTCATTAGGTGTAAAATTTATATCAAGAAGCTTTTCTTTTTTCCTTAGGAGAAAGATTTGAGTGATTGTGATATATTAAAATACAACCAATACACTAATGGAGGCGAAGATGTGGAGATAAAAGTTAAAAAATATGGAGGAAAGGGATTGGTATAGATCTATAGGTCACTATTGGTCACATCAATAGATTTGTTAGGTTTCTATTTTCTATCATTGACTAAGATAGTACCATTGTCTTTTTGGTTTTGAACATTTTTTATACACACAAAATGCTCGATGTCATGATCTATTGGTTACTATTGGTCTCATTAATACACTTGTTTTATTTAAATTTTGTATCATTGAGTCAAATGAATTTGGCTATATCATACTAGTGAGGGTATGATTTTTTATCCATGAGTAGTTAAATCTAGAAGGGTTTCTAGGTTATCTTTTAGTATCTTTTGTAACACACTTAGATAAAAACTAGCTAGTTTGATTAATAGCTAATCATGTGAAGTTACTTGTTCAGTCCTTCAATTTGTTAAGAAATGGTTATGATATTCACTACTTTTTGTTTCTAAGACCCACTTGAGGAAGATGCAACTCCAAATATATTAATGTACGAGATCTTGAAGTAGAGGCTCCAAACTAGGCCATCATGTGTTGATAATATTTGAGTACATAGTGTATAGGTAAAAAAAAATTGATACTCAAGAAAAAAAATCTTTTCCTGGAGTGTTAGCTATAGACTACTAACAAAAATCCCTTGGAGATCACTGTGAAGTAGAGAATAAGAAAAATTAGAGGAAACCAGTTGGTTTCTCATGATCTGAAATGTGTGAGAGAATCATTATTTATTTTCTTACAATGAAAAATATTAGTGATAATGATCCTCCTACCAATGTTTTCTTGAAACCATTAGAGTAACCTATTCACCAACTGATCCAAGGAAAAGATGTGGTGTAGGAGAACCTAGCTGGCTTCATGCCTCTAAGAGGCAATTTTGTCAATTTTTCTTTAGTATTGTGTTTTGATCATGTAATAAGGTATTTTACACTATTTTGGACTTGTTTGCATTTGGTTTGAGTCTTATGAGGTCAGTTTTGGGTCATATGGAAAATATTATAAAAATTTGTCATGTTTGTCAAAATGTTGTCATGAAAATTTACATTTTTTGTCACTTAATTGGAAAATTAATTGTTGGAATTAAAATTATAGTTATAACCATTGGAATATGGTAAAGTATGAGTTGGGAAGTCAAGCCAAAGGTTGGTTATTTATAATTTGTAGAATTTGCAATATAAAATCAAAAAATTTCTAGAATTTGTAACATCTTTTTCTTATTTTAGAACATTGTCTGCCCCTATACGGTGAACTCACAATATGAACTTGATTGTGTTGGTTAAAGAATTGAATCCTCTTTTGTTGGTTCTAGTTTCTTTTACTTTCATTAATATTTGAGAAACTTATAGCTATTTTTCTTTAACTGGTTTGAAACACTAGGGTAAGGGGTTTAGAAGAAAGAAAAATACATAAATTCCATTCCACCTAATGAAATCCCTTCAAAATTAGTGGAATGGAAGTGCATAGGGTATGTTTTGAATTGAAGAATTTTTCAAGATTATGGGATAGAGTTGGTTTCAAATTTGACGATGCCCTAGAGCCTATTATCACCATGTATTAGGCATGAGAAGGTAGCTATGATCTAGGGTTTTTTAAAGAAGCATTGGAAAATGGTAGGAAGTATTTTGGTGAGTGTAGACACACCTTAGAAGGTGTTTCTAGAGAATTTTTGAAGATATCTGAGGTTTGAGGATTATAGAACCAATAATCCTCTATGTCAATGATCCTAATTAGGTCTAGTGTAGAGTGGTAAAGTGAAGATTTGAGCCTTGTGTTACAAAGAACCCATATCTGTAGTTTGGATATGTTGATAAGTAGCATATAGGGTATTTGGAATGGTGATCATATTTTGAATATTGGGTCTAACTTGGGAAATATGCAAGAAAAGACTGGTTTTAAAATACTACTGGGTAATTGAGGCCTTAAAGGGAGAAACCCACAATTTGAATGTTTGAAGTTTGCACTTTAAGGTTGAAAGAACCCATTATTATTAAATATGGTATAAATCATGTAAAATCCACCCCTTTTCTGTATCAAGATGTAACAATCAGGAAAAGAACATATCGATATAACAATGCCCCTTGAGAGACCAAGAAGATAACCTAGTTTGTAAATGATCCTAGTGATAGAAACCATTAAAAAGAGTGGTAGAAGAGTTGATGTACAACTATAGATCACCATCACCATTAAATTTTTCAAATTTTGTGATCTCAACCACTTGGATAAAGTTAGCATTAAGGATGTGATTGGCAAGTTGGATATGATGATAATATGGTGGAAGTGAGGACTAATTAGTGACATTAGTTAGGTTGGATAGATACTATTATATCTATCCCATAATCTATAATATGGTATTTATAACTAGAACACCGAAGAAGAGGAGAAGGCACACTACTCGTGCTAGTAAAGACATGACCATTAGTGGAAATACTTGTAGTTGTGCTAAATGCAATAGCATGGACATTGTAAGCTTCCATAACCTAGTTGGGTGATGGTATGTTGTACCATAAGATAATTAGAGAAACCTTAAGACTAGGACCACCATGATCATTTCTTGTATTACCAGCTAGAGGATTGATGGTAAGCATTTATCAACCTAGACTAACTAGAAAACCTAAAATAATTAGAAATACACTTACTTAATCAAATTAAAAGCTTCCCATTACTATAATAATATAGAATTCTCTAAATTAATAACATAAACTATAATAAAGGGGACACTTATTTGACACCACTAACCTACATTATAAGAAGTCAACAAGAAGCTCAAAGGAAAATATGTAAATTAAAAGTATATAACATATTTGAATCAAATAAATTATGAAGTGCAAAACAAATAGAACTTCCAATTGTCCTATTGAAATATAATGATACAATAGAAAGAAGGATCTCATATTAATGATTACATCACTAATATATGACCAATGTTAATCTCTCACTAACTATAAATAATTTCTTTATCAAGAAAGTCGAAACGTTTGTCCTCAACTCTAGTGTACCAAATGACACATTTCCTTTTTTTTTTTTTTTGATGAATAGGACTTCTCTATTAAATTATAATATAAAAGTATATATTCACAAAATTGGGAGATACAAGATCACCCCACCAGAATCAAATGGCCCAAAGCCAAAACAAGAGTACAAATCAACTATTAAAAAAAAGCTAATGGACAAAACAAAATAAGCCAACTCATGACACGTTTCCTTTTGAGATGCTGAATTCCACAACATATCCTATTGAGATGCTGACTTCCACAACATATTGTAGATTGAGTCCAACTGGTTTGACGAAGATCTAATATATTAAATCTATGTAAGACTATATACCCATCCGAATTTCGTTGTCACTATTGATGTCATTCCCTAAATTTTCTACATCATCGGTTGAAACATTCAAAGAAGATTCCATCGCTTCCCTTCTTAATCTATACAAGCGAGACATAATACAGAAGAAAATGTAGTTCAAGGAATTAAGAAAGGCCAAGAGGCCGTAATAATAGTCAAAATGTGATGCATTCACGTTATCGACTATCCAGCTTTCATGGCCCTTTCTCCCTGTAATGCTGCTGACAAATTTGAGAAGAATACTGTTGATGAAGGCGCCAACTCCTAAGGAAGCTGCATAGAATGCACTTCCCAAACTTTGGATACCTTCTGGCGCTTCATCATAAAAGAATTCCAGTTTCCCTACCTGTAAAAAGGCTTCTGCCATTCCTATTAATATAAACTGTGGAAGCAATGTGAATATGTTTCGAGGCACAATTGCATGCATATTATCTGCGAGGCCATGCTTTTTAACAAACCTCAGGCGTTCAATTTCAGTTACCATTGCTGTCAACATAGCAACAGTATGGATTAACATACCAACCCCCAACCTCTGTAGTATAGTTATGCCTCGTGGATTTCCTGTGAATCTTCTCAATATGGGAACCAGTAGCTGATTGTATACTAAGAGTGATAGTAGCATTGATATGGGAACAAAAGCTCCAATACTCGCCGGTGGAAATCTGAAGTTAAATCCCATTTGTGTCTCAAGGGTCATTGCCTGCCTCAGGAAGAGTGTGCCTGCTTGAATTTGTAAGGTACTGGGGAAGATGGTTGTCACCCATATTCGAAGGATTTGTATAACTAGCTTTGTTTCCTCCACGTCTGTAACAGTGCATGGATTTGAGCTTGCCCCATTTTGAACTGCCGCTTTGTCTAGAAATCTGCTATTTAGAAAAGAATCATGTAGATTAAGTATTCAACAC
Organism: Chamaecyparis obtusa; assembly: GCA_027943335.1. NCBI lineage: Eukaryota > Viridiplantae > Streptophyta > Pinopsida > Cupressales > Cupressaceae > Chamaecyparis > Chamaecyparis obtusa. Next base: position 107,366 of record BSBK01008103.1, on the reverse strand, counting down.
ATTAATTTTCATAATGAACATGCAGTCCATTTCTACTGTTTCTAATCGGTTTGGTTTGAACAAAACATTCAAAGTTTTGATATCATTTGGTGTCTCTTCTTAAATCACACTAACTGGTGGATCTTATTAGAAAAGAGAGCATGATTTCAGGTGAACTAACAATTTAAATATAGCATTCTATACTTAGTTTCTTTTGACTCATCTTAATTTACACTAATAGATGAAGTCTGTGTGATTTCACATGACCAAAAAAATAAATGCTTAGAATATGCTGTTTAAGGATCGCCTTATTTTACAATGAAATAATAGAAAATATCAAACTTATCACACCAACTACATGTGAAAGAGCTCTTTTGACTATTAGTTATGTATTAATTTCTAATCTCTAAGAGAAAGAATTATATAGATCAATTTTCAACCTGAGATGCGAAGTGTGGGAAATGATTTGTCGGTATTGAGCAACATATTCTCTTGAATTCACTTCATGAAGAAATGATGTATCTGAAGGAACCTGCACTTTCCAGTTCATAATCATCCGAACAATCACATATAGAATTCGTTTCAATGGGCTACCTTCATGAACTCTGTGTCTGAAAAATGGGCTTCGTATCAGCAGCAGTATGGACGATATTGCAAGTGCTAGGGTAATAATTGCATAGCCAACCCCCCAATTGATTTGGTCTTCAACATACACAACAAATGTCTGACCAAGGAAGCCCCCCAAGAAAACTATAAAAACCCAACAGTTGAGAAAGGTGATCTTCTGCAGCCTTTCCTCGGGGTCAGAATCATCGAACTGCTCTGATCCGAAAGCTGAGATTATTGATCTGCTTCCTCCTGAGCCTAAAGCAACAAAATACAAGGCAAAATAAAATGTCACATAATTTGGAGACGAAACCTTTTGGCAGCCTTCATTTGAAGGGCAATCTGGCGGTCCCCAAGGTTTCAACAAAATGGTAAGAGTTAGGAACACCATTCCCTGCACCAAATGGAACACCATTATCACATTTAATTAATATTTGGCATTAGTTTTTGTTTCTGAAATCAAATCACTTTTATATGTTTTAGATTAAAGGGAATGGTTATTTAGAATGTTGAATTAATCGTTTGAACACATCAAATAAGTTATTTAAAAATCAAACACGTTTGCATTCAACTGATATCAATATATTTTAATAGGTTGTATTGTTAATAGGCAGTCCATGGGCAACACCACAATACATGAAAAGAAAAAAACAAACTATTTCATTATGTTTTTTTACAATCAATGCTTTTGATTGGAATTATGAATGGTGGATAAAAGATGGCAAATTCAATATGAATACATATTATGAATCTTAAATGTTTTGTTATTTTTGTCAACAGACATTCTAATACTAACATATAAGAACAAGCAGCATGCAGCAAACAGATAATAGTACTTACCAGGGTATATATACATGAAAATATTAGGAATGTCAAGAAATGCCCCAAATATGTATCAGCAATGTATGTACCAAGTAAAGATGTAAGAAATGAAGCGCCAACCCAATTGCTAGCATTTGTTGAGGAGGAGACAGTGCCTTCATGCAGCTTGGTCGTCAGATATACCACTAAATTTGACCAAATGCCAGAGAAAGCCATTCTTTCACAGAATTCATAGCCTGAAAATAGACATTACACCATCAGTTCTATAAGAAATATAACATGGATTCAGAGACGCCGATTGTTAATTACCAAAGATGACAGAAGCAGCTTTCCACCCTCCAGTCTTTACTCTTATAAAAGATCTTCCTCTCATATTGCCAGGGGTGTCCATAGTCAATTCCATCGTATTGTTAGCCATTAAATAATTTCAGCTCAAACGAACATGAGTTTTCTGGTTCTTCATTTTTTGGGTATTGCAAATCAATGAGAACGAAATCTTGAGCGGTTATAAAACTCCGACAGTTTGCTGGATTCTGAAGTATACAGCTGAAATATTTAATTAAAACCGAAAAGATAATCGTATTAAAAACCGTACTGGAAACAATTGAGATGATTAGATTATTCATCGCCGGTTTATGCAGGCGCCGACACTAAATGTCAATTTTTTAATGGGAATTTTCTCTTTTCTGCTTGGACTATCTTTCAAGCCAATGTTGGATTAGTTGTTCATTATCGATTCAACAATGGATCTTAGATATCATATAAAATTACGTCCACATATATCAGTAATATCGAACCGGAAAAGGACCACCTAATATAAATTATTAAGTTGATTGAATAGATGACGATTAATTTCTATATATAAGTGAAGATGGTGATGTTAATAAATAAATAAGAAATTAAATGTGTTGGTTACTGATATTTAGTTTTAAAAATAATAAAGAATAATTTTGAAGATATATAGAATTAATTGTCATTGTTCAAATATTGATACATTTAGTCTAATGACCTCATTTCAAATTTTGTGTTATATCAAAAATCTTTGTAGTTAAATGTCATAGTTCTTATTATAGGTACGATAGGGACATGTATTAATATATCAATCCAAGGGTAGGTGGAAGGAGATGGGTAGATGATTGGAAAAAAGCATGGGCAACATTCATTTACATCAATTGTGCGAGAGAGACCAAACTAAACACAATACATATTGGCACTAAAAAACCAACATCCATCTATAGGGAAGAATGTCAAACTTGAATAATTAATGTATACTGATATAGATTTGATGGGGACACAAACACATGTATGGATATTTTGAAATTAAAGCAAAAATAAGTTTTATAGGGACCCAAAACCCAAACAGTTACATAAACAGATTTGACAATAAGAATACCAAAAAGGAGCAGCCAAAATAGAAAGGGGGACAAACACCCCAAACCAACTATAACCAACAACACAAGAAACAAAAAGAGAACCAGTAAAACAAACCAGTTACTACCACCGTTTTAGAATCTGGATGGAGTCTTCCATTTTTTTTCTCCAGTTCTGTCATTTTTTTTAGATTCTCCTTGATCCCCATAATCTCCTTACCGCAAGAGGCATTCTAGCTCATCTTCACTTTGGTTTTGGACCCTAGGCCTTTACCCTTAGTATTAGGATTCTACATAGCTTCCCACTCCTTCTCGAGCATGTCAACCAATGAACTATTACTGGTTGCAAACTTCATGCCCTCCATAGAATGCTCGAGTAGGTTTTCCAATATTTTTTCAACACATTCAATCCTAGCCAGTAATTTAATAGGGGCACAAAAATTTTGAGAGTGGTTGTAGTCCTTACCCCTGTTATTAACTTTCTCTAGAAGATTCTGATACTTAGCCTCTAGGTTAGTATTCCATGGCCTAAGCTTCTCAATCTCCTGATAGCACCATTTTTCATTTCTAAAAGAAAAGAGAGCTCTATCTTTAGTTGTGTGTAAGAAGCCCAAAGACAATTCCTCGTTATCAGTAAGATCCTTCATTATCATTGACACAAAATCCTCTCTCTTATCAGCCTCATGCGTAATATCATTCCCTTTATTTTCCTTAGCCAGCATCTCAGTAGAATAGAGGATTTTGTAATCCTTCCCATCCAACTTGTCCTCACAAGTGTGGTTACCCTCATCCATGTATCCCTCATCAATGGTATCCTTCATAAGATTTGGTCATTATTCTTCCCAATTTTTGTATCCTTATCCATTTTCTCACCCATCTCCACCCTTTCCAATTGATCCTCCTTATTATCTAGAGTATTTTCCATGTAAGAAGGGTCTAGGTCAATAATGATGTTTTCAGTTCCTTGGTTAGAATTGAGCTCCATTACAAGTTCTTGCCTAATACCCTCAACAAAGCCCTCATCATTTCTAGCTTGATCCTCTTTCCCTTCCACCTCAATTTTCTCAGCTTCATCATCCCCGTATCCTTTGTATCCTCCACAATATTCTTTCCATAAGCCTCAGAGCTCTCCATCTAATCCATGGCCCCAGAAGAATACATACTCTTTCTCTCAGTATCTAAACCCTTACTCTTCTTTCTCCCCATTTTCTTTTTAGTATTTAGCTTGAGAACTCTGCATCTTCATCTTCGGCAGAGCCATCATCAGGTTCCGTCTCTTCATTCTTTGAGATTAATGAGTGCTCAACCAACACTTTTTTCTTCTTCTTTGATGACAAATGAGGGTTATCATTCATCTGAGATTCAACATTTTTGGTTCTTTTGGCCGGTGATTCATTCTTTCCCTTAACAGAGGTTATAATATTTCTCTTTTCCTTAGGGTTTTTCACAAAGCTCTCAGGGATATTATTCAGCATATAGTCATGAATAAGAAAAATGAGACCCTCATGTAGAATGAGAATATAAACATTCTTTCTATTCACAGCCAGGCTATGAAGCAAATAATTAAAAAGATAGTACGAGAATGAGATAAAATCCTTATAGGGGAAGCAATTTAAGAGAACAAAGTGATGGGACTAGGCTATGGTAAATTACCTTCCAGAGTTATGTATTCCATTATGACAATAATGACCTTGTGCCATAAATCCTTGATATTGAATGACAACATAAAAACCCCTCATTTTGATAATGGAATCCCTTTCTTTAATAGTCTTCGGGAATTTATTAGTGACCATTTTGGAAACTTTCTTATTTCTGTAGAAATTCAGACTAGACAAGGGTAAACCGGTTACCTGAGGAATAAGCTCCACATTGAGGATGATTTTCCTACCATCAATCATGATAGAATGGTTCCTCCATCAGGTGCTATGAATTTTTGGGTAATGCCTTTATCATAACCATGCAGCTTCTCTAGATAAGGCGTGATCCAACCCTTCTCAAATTTCCTCTATAGTTTAGGGTTCTTGAGTTTCAAGCAATCTGTAGGTTCTTCTCTATTCAAATCACCCTCCATTATCGTCTTTCTCTCCATCTTAAAGTTCAGACAATGAACAAAAGAAACCCAGCACCAAATGGTAGAGAAGATGAACCCGAAGACCCAAAAAGCATGCGAAAAGAAATAGTGATAATGGCTCTTCAACATACTGAGCCAGCTTTGATTTTTGGTGATGGAATCCTTACTCTATGATCCTTTCATCATTTCCAATAAATCTCACCACCTTACTGCTTGTCTTATCATAATTAATAAGACTGATAGTAACACATGTATGGATGTTAGTTAAAGCATACAAAATATAAATAGAGTTGAATGGAGCTGTGAGATATACCTTTGACAGTCATTATTTTACTGCTTTTCTTTCTATGATTTTAGTGACTGTTATTTGGATATACCTTGACTATTGAGACACTTATGTATTTGAGGATCTGTTGAATCCTATGTTATATGTTTGGTACTTGGTTATGTAATCAGGGTACACTCGAGATACTTATGTTTTGATTTAATTTTAGTTTATGATGATATCATATATGAGAATCAATGTGTTAATTGCTATTGTGATGGAAAATTGATTTAGGAAACTGATGATATGTTTAGTTAATTCAATCACAGATATAGTTTAAATACCATACAGTATTGATGATGTATTGTATTTTATATCATGTTGTTTTGGACCTATTGATGTGTGCAATGAATATATAGGGATAGTTGACCATGCATTTAAATCGGGGACCCAGAATTGGAACCTATGTTATATGTCGTGCATCCAAGGTCTTGCTTGTATAAAGAAACATGGACCTCATTGTATAGTTGTTTATTCATGAATGTGGTTTGCATGTGTGTATTTAATTCAATTAAAGTGAATGTGATTAAGCCATGGTATTTGTTTAATTTAATTGTTCCAAATTTGGCAATTGTTGCATAAGTGTTGACATAGCTAGTTAATTGTATTATGGCTAAGTGAAGGGTTAACTAGGGGTCTACCTTAGTGTAGTACCAAACTTACCATCGGTTAGGAAATTTCTAGATAGTCAACCTTGACTTAAAATTCGTGGGTTTACTTTAGATGAGGTTTAGGAGGGTCTTTTGGGCTCCCATAAGGTAACCAGGGTCAATTTTAGCTACCTAGGTTGGTACCCTAGGGGTTAGGGGTCATTTTTAGCCCATTAAGAGCCTTTAATCATATTTATGACACCCCTAAAGTCTCTTTTTCAAAGTTTTGCAAATTTGAGAGTTGTGTAGTTTTGGTTAACCTATCGTTTCTTCCCGAACTTGCATTTAATTCAATTTATGGAGAAGGGAGGCAAGTGGGAAGAAGGGGATGGAAGTTTCTTCCCCACCTTTGATTGGTTCCTAGATTTTAGGAGGTTTTCCTTTATAGGAAGGATTTTAGGAAGAGCTTGAGTGTTCACCAACTCTCTATTTTTGAGACCATTTTCAGAATTTGGAAGGAGCTTAGGAAATGATTTCTTGGAAGGAGAGCTCATAATTAGAAATTTAAGATTCAACCTTAGGCTTGGAGTAATGTTGGATTCTTTAGTTTAAATGTTTTCTTGGCATGTATGTGATCTTAGAGATCCATTAATGGAATCCTTGTCTTTTTATAGTTTTTGCTTAAAGATTCTTGAAGTGTAAATTATTGTTTTTCATTTGTAAATTTATTTTTGAATGGGATTCTTCAAGGCACACTCACCCTAGGGAGGGTAGAGTAACCTTGAATGGGGTAGTAAGAAGTGACCTAGGATTGTACAAAGTCTCCCATGTGTGGAGGGATAAACATGAGGTTTCATGATACCCATGATGCCAAGTATGACCTACAGGCACCTGGGGGGATAATGATATTTTTGGACTACATCTTGTGTAGATGGTCTTTCCAAGTCCATGTGTGGCTTGTAATTTTTTACTTATACTATGACTTCTCCTCCTGTTAGTCCACCAATACCCCTATTTTAGGAAGGCCTATTGGAGACCTTCCTCTTGTTTAAACCATGTTGGGAATTTTTTTGTGTTTTGTGTTTGGGTGAGGTTTTTTGTAAATGGTTTTGTGATACCTATTTGTTTCTCATTCTATTCTGGATCCCCTAGGTCGAGGGTGACCTTGAAAAGGCCTAAGTTGGGAGGTGAGCCTCCACGATCAACCTCACTCTATCAAGTACCCAGCTAGATGTTGGAGCTGACAAGATTCTTATATGTTTGGAATTCAAAATTGGGAATTTCATTGTACCCTTGTTTTCCATTATAATGTTGTTTCATTTAAACTTGTAAGCTCAAAATTGAATTCAGGGATTTCTCTTGTAACCAAACTTTTGGATTGTATACAATTTGATAATTTTGCATAATGGAAAAATTAGGGATTGGGTAATATGCATTCATCAGGTGTTGGGAAGTAAAATTTTATGAAATATTATTCAAGTTACGTTGGATCAAATTGCTATTTAAATCTATAGTTTGTATTTAATTTTACATGTTCAAGCTATAAGGAAATTAGTATATTATAATTGATTTTTGTAATTTAATGTTATTTCAATTTGGTCAA
>BSBK01008103.1:12500-95000 GCA_027943335.1 Chamaecyparis obtusa | reverse complement strand
AGACTGTAGGGTAAGACATCTGATAAGTGTTAAGAAACACTCGACGCAAGGGTAGTGTTGAAAAACACTGTTTGGGGTGGTGTTGAAAAACACCTGTTGTGAAATGCCACAAGAGACAAACACACCTAAAGGACCTATGCTAATAGTTATGCCCCCTAGACAAAGATAAAGACCAATTCCAGACTAAGCCAAATAAGGTCAAGACATGATGGAAAAATGGCTAAGTGTCGAGGACGCATGTGAAGAAATAGGAGTGCAAAGGCCTCAAGTAGCGTCGGTTTCCACGTTTTCACCACTTGGATTTATTGCAATTTTTCTTTTTTCTTTTCATTTTTTTCTTTTTTTGTATTTTTGCTACCATGGCGCCTGTTTCCAGGTTTTCACCAAGGCACTTTTTCTATTTTTTTTTATATTTTTTGAATTTTTTTATTTTTTTGATGAGACATCAAAGCGCCTATTGCTAGGTTTTCACTAGGATGCTCTTTTTTAAGACTTTTTATGCTTTTAAAATTTTTTTCAGCATCATATATCAATTTTTTTGGTATTTTTTCAGGATCAATAATTATATACAAAGGATGCCCCCAGACTGAAATGGCATCAAACTCTTTAAGCAAGATCACATTGTGCAGTCCCAATGTCTAGCAAGGTAAGGGACAAGATGGATGAGAAAGCTGGTGAATGAGATGGAGGACAAGAGAATGAAGGCAAATGGAGGGAAGAAATCCTCAAGGTCAAACTCCTCAAGAGTACCCAAGCTAGGGAAAAATGATCATGCAAAGCACATTCGGATAAGAAATGAAAGGCCAGCATAGGATAATTCACAAAAGTGTAATGCAAAAGAAGGAAATGATGCAGTCCAAAGGAGTAGACATGTCAAAAGGCTTCATAACATCATGTTATACACTTTTTATTAGATCAAGACCAAAGGGGAAAAAGATAGCGAAAGACTAGAATGAATGGAGGAAAATGAATATGAAGGCTAAACATGAAAGGAATGAAAGCAAGATCATCGGAAGATAGCTCACAAGATAGCCAAATGTTCATGTATAGGTCAACATTGCCAAGATCAAAGAGAGAAGATGGAATGGATGAAACATGTAGAAGAACTACGCATGATGCCTGATTTCTAGGTTTTCATCATGGTACTTATCCAAGGCGCCACAAGGGAGTGATTTTCACCATAGGAAGAATTTATTTCTCTTTACTTTTGCTACCAAGGTGCCTGTCTCCAGGTTTTCACCATGGCACATTTTCAATTTTTTTCATCATTTTTTCATTTTTTCATTTTTTCATTTTTCTATTTTTTTGAATTTTATAATTTTTAGAAGAAAGCAAGCTTTTTAGATAATGCTCCTTGAAAGGATAAACCATGATATGCCAAGGATTCAAAATGATATGCTCAAATATGCTAAAGGGGAAAGGAAGACATGGGAGGAAAATGGAGGATAAAGCTTTATGTAAAGCAAGCGAGGTTGGAAGATAGGAGGAATAGGCAAATGAGGAAAAATGATAGAACATAAAAAGATAATGAATGGAAGGATTGTGAAAGGGTAGACGGAAAGGAAGGCAAGATCAACATCAACACACACACCTTGAAGGGTGACAAGAGGATGGAGGAAACATGAGTGAAGGAATCCACGAAGGAATATGGTGAACATATAGAAAAGGTTGTAGTTTAGGCACATGGAATGGAAGAATGTTTTGGGAAGAAGATGAAGTGGAAGCCTTTGGAAGCTTGAATGTCAACTTCACTTTTTGTTCAATATTAGACTCTCTCAAGAGAGACTTTGGAATCCATATAGCCTTAGGCTTTTCATTTTCTTTTGATGATTTAGAGAGAATATCTTTAATGATGGATTTTGGAACCCATACTTGTCTTGTAGTTTTCTTCTTAGATATCTCTTTTGACTTTATATATCCATGTCGATTAGAGGAGACATGGCGATCTTCTTTTTTTGATGGATTCTTGTATTGCTTCTTTTTCTTGTATTGAACATTCAGGTTACTTCCAAAAGACTTGGGACTTGTGGAAGAAGGAAGATATGACTGGTTAAGATGGGTGGATGGATGAAAAGGATTCAAGGGTATGCATCTATGTTGATCTTGAGGAAAGATAGGAGATGGAGGGATGTAAGGACCTAAAATAGATGACGAATTAGGAGAATTAGGAGGGGAAAGTGAAGGGACATAAGGACCCAAGATGGAAGGCAGATGTGAAGCCCTTAGCATTGATGGAGGGAGAGGTCCAAGGATGGAAGTGGAAGATGCAAAAGGATAATCAATAAGTTCATCAGCATCTATATCAAAACCAAGGATATCTGCATCTTTAGAGTGAGCATTAGAATTTTCAACAGGATTGTGCACATCTTGAGTAGGAGCAACTTCATTGATAGAATCGTTCAAAGCTTGCGAAGACTTAGGAAGAGTAGAAAGCGGAAGTGAACATGGAATGGTAGAACAAGAAGATGGAAGACTTTGATCTTGACAAGGATCTTTGGATAGCATAAGTGTAAAATTTTTCTCTTGATTTTCAATAGGCTCAACATCAGAAGTAACAACACCATTTTTAATAACCTTAATGGAAGTATCATCTTTGGAAAGCGCAAGTGTGGTAAGGTTATTTTGATTATCAATAAGTTCAACGGTGCAAGTGGTAGCTTGATCTTGCTTAGGAGATGGTGGAATGAATGAGGAAGGGTGTAAAGGATCAAAAGAACCATGAAGCGGAGGAGAGACATCATGAACATGATTGGATGACATGGAGGGTTCTTGATCTTGATCTTTTTTTATGTTCTTTTCTTTATCATTTCTAAAATCCTCTTGACATGAAGCCACTTCTAAGGACAAGGAAGCATGTTGGGATTGTATGGAAGACTTTGGAAAAGATGGTGAAGGGCTGGTTGAAGTAGGCATTGTAGCATATAAAGGCTTAGGCTCTTTAGGTTTAGCATTATTGAAAGTATTTTCAGCCAAGTGAAGGTTAGCTTGAGTATCTTTAAGAGGTTTCCCTTGAGAATAACTATAGGGAACCGCATGAAAAGCATTAGGATTTGAATCGGATGAAGGATTAGTGAAAGATTCAGAAGCTTTAGGAAATGTATGGGTATTGGAGGAAGTAGGGGATGGAAAGGAACCATCACAAGACAAAGGTTCAACATTAACATGATCTTTCTTAAGAGTGCAACCTTTATTTTCAGCATGAGAACTTTTAGAGGAGGGATCCTTTTGACGTTTGAAATCAGCACGGTAGATTTTCTTCTCCTTAGTATGAATATTGTATTGTTCAAAAAAATCATCAAAGAATTCTTCAAATTTAGAATCATATGGATCCCCATCACAATCTACCCAATAGGATGACCCTTTAGTAAGCCTAAGCGAATGACGAGGAGGACTCTTAGGAACATAGGTGTCATCATCGCGTTGCTCATTATGGTATGCTTTGATATGAGGAGTAAGACTCTTTGAAGAAGTAGAAGAAGAACGAGATCATGAAGAAGAGGAAAATGAAGACTTCATGGAAGAAGAAGATTTGGATAATGAAGAATGCGAATAATGTTTAGAAGAGTCATGATAAGACTTAGAAGATGAAGAATTTGAATGGGGTTTAGAAGAATCATGATAAGACTTAGAAGATGAAGAATGTTTGGAAGAAGAAGATCATGATATGATCATGTTTATGATCCTAGCAAAGGCGTCAGATTCAATCATCTTTTCTTTTATTTTTGCTATAAGTTTGTCACCCATGCCATATTTAGAAGAACTATTGGAGGAACAAAATTCTTCAAATTGAGAAATGAGTTCAAGATCATCTATTCTCAAGAGAGGTTCCTTAACAAGATAGTTGAAATTCATGGTTCTAGAAGAGGAGGACTCAAGCATAGAAGAAATGAATAGATGAATAGAAGAAGATAGACTAGATAATAAGAGGAAAGGAATCAAGAAGAAGAAGAAGAAGAATTTCCCATGGGAATAGAAGACTTCAGAAGAACATGGGAAATGGAGAAGAAAGAAGAAGACTAAGAGTCACCTTGTGCAATTGATACCAAAACGTTCGTTGAGATGTTGAGCAACATGACAACACCTAGGATCTAAGATCTAGACTGACCAAGGAAGACTAAAAATAGAAGACCCTTGGTAATAGGATGACCTCACAAAATGTCAACACCAAACTAGGATAATCAAAGTTTTTTATTGTCCAAAATGAAATGAAAAGATAGAAAAAGGGGCTTTACCAACACTGTCAAAGAGGTGCTTCCAACAAAAGGTGAATACCCTAGCACTTTTGAATCAGGAGGTTGGACTAGGCCAAAATATAATTGAAATTGATTAAATAAAAGTGATTTAGACAATAAGAGCACTAAAATTCTCCAAGAATGTAGCTAACAATTCTAGAGACAAGCTTTCTCACCAAGAATAACCTTCTAACTTGACAACTATTTTCAAAGTGGCCTTGTAAACCAATTGAAACCACCCTTAGAAGATAAAAACTAGGAATTTGCAATGAAAACAAGTCTCTGACAGCAAGGTAGAAAACCAAGCAAGTTGCAAAGAATCAAGCAAGTATATCAACAGATTTTTATCATTGATCAGGCACATAAGACAGCAATCAAGGAGTTCAAGCAAACAGTCTTCAAGTAATGGGCAAGGGACAAAGCAACCTTGCGCATGAACAATGATAGTGACTTAGTATTTCTACTCCTTAGAGATTCTACTTGTGTATGTTCTTGAAAATGTTTTAGCAGGCACTTAGAACACAACAACACCTTATCAAGCTGTCTATAAGGATATACATGGATTTCTAAGGAGTCCTCGATATACACAAGGTACATGAGGCCCAAATCCGTAGATGAGAAGAATTCAAAATCACACAGCCGTGGGGAGACGGTAACCCAAATCTCCTCCTTCACTTCTCAAAGGTATAAAGTTCTTTGAGGCTTAGCCAAGAGTGATATCAAACTCAATTCCCAAGAGAGGTGTCTTTGGATTCACCTCCTGATATTTATACTCCACCGAAACACAAGAGTTAAGGTCATCCCTTGAGGTGGTGTGTCCCCAAGCAGGCCTTCTAAAAAAATAAAATTAAGTAATTCACTATCAAAAGTATTTAGAGCACTAAAGGTGGAACACTTAACTCTTCAAGTAAATGCAAAGTGAGTCCAAAAGTGGGACACTTAACCCTTCAAGTGAATGTGAAGCGAGTCCAAAAGTGGAACATTTAACCCTTTAAGATAATGTGAAGCGAGTCCAAAAGTGGAACATTTAACCCTTCAAGAGAATGTGAAGTGAGTCCAAAAAGTGGAACACTTAACCCTTCACACAAACTCAAAGTGAGTCTAAAAGTGAAATATTTAACTCTTCACACCAACTCAAAGTGAGTCCAAAAGTGGAACATTTAACTCTTCAAATCAACTCAAAGTGAGCCCAAAAGTGGAATATTTAACTCCTCACATCAACTCAAAGTGAGTTCCAAAAAGCACAAAAGGGTTGTCAAGTGGAACAATTAATGCTTCTTTCCTGTAGACCCCTCCCCTTTAATGTGGTGCTGATCTTGCAACCACGGGGCAGAAATGAGGGGCCGACAGATTAGCGAGTCCAATAACCCAAGATAGCAATTTAGATCAATCACAAGTAATCTAAAGTTGCTTATCAATACTACTCACAAATGACAAAGGGTTGAATTAATGGAATATTTAACTTTCCAAGCAAACATAGAGTGAGCCACAAAGTGGTGCATTTAACTCCCTATGTAAACAAAGAATGAATCCATGCCCTCATTCACTCAATGAGATATTTGATATTGAAACCAAGAATTACTTAAGGTTTAAACACAAGCATTCACTTACACAAACTTGTATGAAAGCAAATCTATGTTCATTCATTTCCCATTAAGAGCATCAATTGAAATGTGTTATATGAAAGCATGTAAACACTCAAGCCAAACACATGAGAGGTTCAATTTTAATCCCAAAATCCAAATATTTTAGAGATATAACAAAATACCTCAAGTCCAACGCTTTGTTTTAAACATTTTTCATGAAAGCAAGAGCACCTTCAAATGAACAAGACAAGAAAACAAGCAAACAAGATATGCAATGTATATCCAACTTATGCAAACCCTAGGGTTAGATCTAAAAATCAATTTTTAGGAGCAATAATAACTAGCAAATAATCTAAATGATAACTCATGTCATGCATTGAACAATGAAAAATAAGTGCATACCAATCACAAATTTTTTTTTTTTTTTGCATTTGACCTAGTCAACAAGATCTAATTTTTATCACATGAATTCAGACCCTAAACCTAAAATACAGAAAAGAGACCTCTATCAAAAAACAAAGATCTTTCTAAAAATGTAAAAATTTAAGAAAAATCTCTTCATTTGTACCCTAGAGAGCTATTTTACCAAAATAGACCAGTTTTTATAAATTGACCAAATGAGCTATGATATGACCTCTAAATTAAAAACATAGTAAATGGAACCCCTGTAGAATTTCAAGACCTTTCCAGAAATGTAAAAATTTTCAAAAAATATGCTGATTTGCGCCAGAAATCAATTTTTTATAAAAAATCAAGAAAAAATCATAAAAAATACAAATCACCTCTGAAAATTCTAAATTTTTTTTTGGATCTTTTCTGATATGTTGCCAACTTGTAATAAATTTTTCAGACCAAAAAATAAAGCCATTTGGGAGATATGATCAAATCTTTCAAATCTAGGGTTTTTTGATCTCTAAACAAATCTGCACAAGGGTTAACTCCAAAAATAATCAAAACCAGCAAGTGTTAGCTCCAAAAATAATCAAAACTAGCATGTAATAAAGTGGGTTGCCCCACGGTGGGTGCCAAAAATGTATGGTAGAAAAATGACCACACTTCTATGAACCATTACATGCAAGGTTGCTCAAGAATGAGGCCTCACAAATTGGCTCATAGCTCTCTATGCATGGAGTTGCAAGGGACTATGATGTATTTGCTCTCAGCTAGAGCTACAAGCTTGTGACCTTGCTAGTCAACCACACAATGAGAGATTCCAAATGAATGCAATGCTATGAAAATCTATATGAGAATGCAAATTAATCTATGAGGATGAAGATGCAATTAAGCTATGAAAATAGAAATGAAAGAGTTACAAACCCTCTAATTAAACTATGTGAGATTAATCTAAAACATGAAAGGAAATCTAAGCTAAGAATGCCATGAAAATGAAGCTACTATGCAAGAAATGAAATCTAACTATGAAGCAAGAAAGCCATGATGATGCAAGAATGAAGACAAGAAGATAGAGTGTTGATGAAGATCCAAGATGAATGCCAACAATGCTCCAAATCTTCAAACCCTATATGCAAGAATATCTCCAAAAGCTCCAAGATGACCTAGAAAACCTGTAGCATAACAATAACATAAAAATTTTGTGTGTGCAAATGAGGAAGAGAGCTCTTCTTTTATAGGAGGTGAAAAATCAATGGACCATGGAGATTAAGAGGCAAAAGATTTAATCAATGGTGGAGCTTAAAAGAAGCTTGATCCTTGTGCACAAATATCCTCCAATGAGAAAATAAGAGTTGACTTTTGTGTCCATATGAGACAAAAAGTGCTTTTCTCTTTTTATAAAATAAGAATAATGCTTTATTTGTGCAACTTAGGATAAGAGGAAAAGTGGGAGCTTTTTTATTTAAATAAAAGGGGAAGAAATTCCTTTTAATTAAATAAAGGCTTAGGATAAAGCGATTTTATTATTTAATTAAAAGAGATTTTTAATTAATTAAAAAGGAGCATGTTCTCTTAATTAAATAATATTTATATTTATATTTTTTTCTCTTTTAAATTAAATAATGCTCAAACCTTAGGAAATATTGAATTGATTATGATTTGATCAAGAAAATTGATATATTTGAAAAATGTTGATTTTTGAAAATATTGATTCAGGAATTTGATAAATTGCAGAAATGGGGGCCTAAAGTCTAGGTGACCATTTTAGGGTGCATACACTACCTACTATCTTTGTTAGTAAATTCATATGCTATTTGATAATGCAATCTTTGAAGAGCTTATATAGAGATAAAAACCAAGTGTGCTAGTAGATAGAGGATACTTTTACCTTTACTTGAGATACCTGTTTCAGCATATAGCATTGATGATGTAGCCCTTTTTCCTGAAAAAAATCTAGGGAGAGCTATCTATATATATTACTGAAAATAATCTCTCTAAAGCAATATACTAAAAAATCCATTGCATTGAGGGTATGCTATTTAATTTGACATTAACTGATATATATATATATATACAGTTTAAAAACCAAAATTGCTAGGTCAATCATACTTCTACCTTAGAGGGTAGATCAACACATAATAATCTAAGCTTCATTAATCCAAATTAGATAATCATAACGACTTTGTGTCCACTATACCATATGAGATCTTAGTAAATGAAACATTGAGCCTTATTAGTGCCCACATATAATTTTAATAGGATCTCAACAATTATTGGAAGGAACTAATTCCTTATATCAATTCTAAACTTATATTGCCCAAAATACCATGATATGAGATATAGTTATTAGTATCATATAATTGTTGTTCCATTTTTCAAAAATAGATTAGTGTATCCAGAGCCTACTATGTAGATTTCAAAATCCATCTTATTGTTAGCATATCGATGATCTATAGGTGACAAAAGGGAGATCTATTTGCAATCAATCTATAACTAGTATTACCATAGAACCATGGGTTAGGAAATTACCATCAACTCCATGTACCTGATATAGAAAGAGTATATTTTTAGCTCAATTTATAAGCTGCCAAATTTTAAATTAGGTGTGAAAATTTGAGATCAGATGATTATATGGTGTATGGTATGACATATTGTCTAGTGTTATGCCTCTTTAGCTAATCAAGAACTGCATCTAATCTTCTAGTTTGGTTCCTATGCTTTGATATGTCCTTATTATGAGAAAGCAGTAGAGTAGACTCAGATTACAAATTATACAAAATTATGTGCCAAAACATATCACTGAGGTGAGTGAGAAGGATATTTCTAATTCCATATAATCTAACTATTGAGGAAGTTAGAAGAGTATTTATAAGTGAGATTATAATAAAAATAGAGCCAAAAATTTCCATAATCCTTTTCTATGTTGAAATTAATACTATTGATAAAAACATGTATACTTATTGCACTGCATAACCTTAGATCCCTCTAATTCTTGGATATATAGATTAGTATAATCTATAAACTAGATTGATACCATTAAAAGCCTAGTAGATAGTCTTCTTAATTCTTTGTCTTAAGGGTTAGGGCTTACCGCATCAGGATGTCTAATTAAATGGTCATTACCTTCATCTAGCCATCTATCAATTAGGTTTCCCATCTCGAAGTCTAAGAGACACACACCATATATGTGGAACCAACTTCATCTTGATGCCAATAATCGTAAAACCAGCCCTCCCTCTCTGGTTTTTGAAAATGAAGGAAATTCAGAAGGAAGATTATGTTTCTTTTCACGATGCCTTCTCTATCCTTGAAGGCCTCCCAGTTCTGAGTTGCAATGGGAGGCAAGGATGGGAAGGAGGGTATTGGAGCAAGGTGCCCTAACCTCGGAGTGATATCTTATTTAATGCATTGTAGAGCTATGTCTAAGTTACCAATGGATTTTCATTTAAAGATCTTGTTGCATAGGTTATATATATCCTTTTTATGGACACCCCAGTATGCTAGAATCACTACAAACATAGATGTGATACTGGTGAGGACCCTCTATTTATCCTTAGTGTTGATGAATTCTGGACCTAAATTCCAGAGTGAGGCTCTAACAATGAGGGAATTCTTATTTCTTAGAACCTTTTTAACATGCTTGGTCATAAGTTTTCCTGCAAATGTTAATTGGCCCCTGCTACAAATGAGCTCGATTGAGGTTTCCATATTAACCTATAGATCTGGTGACTTGCGGGGTCATAATAAGTAATGTTGTACAAGGATAGGCTATATATAGAGTTTAAATTTTCATAGGCCTGCCTGTTGGGGGCCCAAGGTTGTTCGGGTTTCCCCTCTGTCTCAAGCTTATTTCTTAAGAGGGAAGGCGAAAGGAGAGACTTTATAAATTTATTCTTTTATGTCTATAGACACTTAATCATTTTAGGTGCCGATATAAGAGAAGTTAGAGAGATAGGGGGTCCAATAGAGGTAGAAAATTCATTGTTTGAACACTTGCCATTCAATATCCACATTAAAGATCATACCAAGGTTCAAGTCTCCATAGGGTCACTCTCTACTGTGGTTCTTAATTGAGAGTTGTTGACTTTAACCCTTGGTGAAATAGTAGGGTTTCTTGCCTGTAGTGCTTACAACCAAGGGTTAAATAACATTACTGGCTTCTGCCTATTACCCAAAAATTTAACAACCAAGGTTCAAGTCTCCATAGGGTCACTCTCTACTATGGTTCTTAATTGAGAGTTTTTGACTTTAACCCTTGGTGAAATAGTGGGTCTTCTTTCCTGTAGTTCTTACAACCAAGGGTTAAATAAAATTACTGGCTTCTACCTATTACCCAAAAATTTTGACTTGTGCCTTTGGTGAAATGGTGGGGCTTCTTGCTTGTAGTGCCTATAGCCAAGGTTCAAGTCTCCACAGGGTCACTCTCTACTATGGTTCTTAATTGAGAGTTGTTGACTTTAAATCTTGGTGAAATAGTGGGGCTTCTTGCCTGTAGTGCTTACAACCAATGGTTAAATAACAGTATTGGCTTCTACCTATTACCCAAAATTTTTTAAGAATAATTTTTTTTATGTCCATGACTCTCCAATCGATCAACGACGCGGCATTTCTGAAATGATACAAACCCAAAATCCAAAATGGGGATAAATTAAAGAAAAACCTAATTTGAATTCGATCTTGATTGTGCATGCGTTGCATTTTGGACATTCACACATTTTCTGTTCAAACTTTTGGTCTGTCTATCAACGTTTGTAGTCTCATTTGAATTGGGTTTTCAAAACCCAATATATTGCGGCCAATGAGTATGGTTTCCAACGATAAGGCCGCTGTAATGAAAGAGCTTGATGACAAGCACCGATAGGTAACTTAATTATGCTTAGTAACCCTTTTATTTTTTCTTAAATCATATGCTTTTTGGGCTTCTCACCCTCCCAATTTGTAAATTTAATGTTTGATTTATATATAGTGATTTAGGTTTTGTGGTAGCACATAGTTAGTTGTAAAAATTATTTTAAAAAAGAACAAAACACCATCAAGTTCTTTCATCATTATGGATTTAGGCCTGTTTGAATTGTTCGCTTCCAATTAATCTCAATTCAATTAATTGTTTCTATGTCAATGACACCAAGCTTGGGGTAGCGATTGCACATTCAGATGAATCAAAACCAATGATAATTGAAGTGCTAAAGCCAACAAATTATTGTGGAATCATATTGTTAATTGTTTCAATGCTTTCTTTTTTGGCATGTTTTTAACTAAAGTTTATTTTATTCGATAGGAATTTGATAGATAGAACAAGCTCTTAGGAAAATTTTAGGGTCTCAAACGTACTTATCATAGAAATGGAGCAAATTTCAAAAGACAGTGACATATGACAACTTAAGGTATAATATTTGTAATCAGGATCATTTGGATTTTGACCATGCTTCTTTCAAGGGACAGGCTTTGGTATTCTCCCTTTGGTTTTTGAAAGATCTTCTCTGAGTTGGAATCTAATAAACACCCTGAGGTTCCTCATTTTGAATTGGATGGGTTTTAATTTTCACGAATTTGTTCTCCCATGGCCACTTTGACCGACTCTGGTTGAGGAGGTAAATGATCTTTATATTTATTGTCCTTTTTTGATTCTCCCCTTCTCAAAAATTTGGAAAGTGGCATTGGCCACCCTTTTCCTTGCTGGTACAATCAGAAGGGCATCAACTTCAATGTCAGAGTGGGATTTCAAACATTTGACTCTGATTCGTCATCTAAGCCTAAATCCTTCGAGTCAAGTCTGAGTGTGGTGCTTGGGCATTTTTCATGTTCACTTAGTTATCCCCTTGATGTCCATTGTAATTGTCTACTTGCTATCAAGAATGATGTTGGGTTACTTATCTATTATGGTTCCATCCCTTTCCATCCCTTACTGAGCTTTCTATTTAGAATTCAATGGGATTTATGTTCTCTTGTTTTTTTGGAGAAGAATGTCCTGAATACCTGTAGTTAAAATGGAATCTACATTTGAAAGCTAGATTTTTGTTTCTATTGTTGATTTAAATGTCTAATCCATCAGTCGTATGACTGATTGATGGGGCATTCGTGAGACAGCATGCCATAAGATAAGAGCCTAGAGGATACCCTATTGCTCAAACATGAATATATGCCATAATTTGTGATGAAGCATAGCTAGTCTAACACTCAACTAGATAAAGTTTGAAAGCAAAGGATGAATACTTAATAATCAAACTGGCTTGGCCCATCATCCCTATACCATTCTTGAATATCGAGCCATTGTAAATACAATGGCAAGCATAACTACATTGTTCCAACAAAGCAACGTAATAGTTATAAATATTAAATTCTCATTTAAAATACCTGAGAAAGACTTAAATACTTACACAATATTGATGACTAGTTTGTACATTGGTTAATTTCATATTGGCTAGAATTGCGAGTCAGTAGTGAATTATATATCATTTATAAGCTCCAAGATCTCTACCAAAGAAGAAAGAAGTTAGAGGGTGAAAATCTTGAAAAGGTGGGTGCTTGCTTGTAAGTGGGTTCCCTTGCCTTGTAATTATATACACGAGAAAAAATGATGTCAGTGTGAATATCTATTATTTTTAAATATTGGCCTAAATGTATTAGATCAAAATATCGTAATGTTTGAATTACGACATGTTGCATTTATTTCTCAATACTTTGTAACTATGTAAATAGGATAATTTTATATTTGGAGTTAATTAATTGGAATATCAAACTTTTAGTATAACTATAAATTTTCAGCTAGGGAGCATTATAATCATCTTAGGGTTTTATTTCTTCTTCCTTTGGTCTCGTCTAGGGTCATTATGATCTCTATAGACATGATGACCATTTTTTGTGCACAATTGACTTTTTTGTCAACCCTTGGTCAAATCTAGGGCATTCACCTCAGTTTGAATGCATAAATAGTCTATGTTATGTTTTAAACCTTAGTAGACAATCATTGGTCATATTTGGGCATAGTTGACTTTTGGTCAACCCTTGGTCAAACCTAGGTCAAACACCTTAGTTTGTGTGGCCAAGTATTTCTTGTTAAGTTTTGAACCTTTCAAACTTTAGTCAACTGTCTTGATTTTTTTGTCGATTGAAGCTTGCTTTCTAGGGAACCCTGTAGGATAGTTTGGACACTGTTCGGTGAAGTTTGAGTTTTGGTCAAACTTGGTCAACATTCTTTGGTTTGACCCTTGTGATGTTTTTGGACCACTTAGACTTTTTTGTTATCTATTTTTTCATTTGCACCATTTTGCGTGCACGTAGAAAACTTGTGCTAGTTTGTTTTAAACTCAGTCAACATAGTTGTGCATGTATGTATGTTTGAAGTCAATTAGTAGGTTTTAGAAAAAAAATTGTAGCTATGTTTTTCTCACTCTTTGGGCATCATATTTTGGTATCAGAGCACTATTTAGTAAACCTTGGGAACCTCACCCACTTCATAGAGGCTAAAATTTTGTGTTTATGTGTGTGGGATGCCTCCACTCACTCAATTTGCTCATGGACGTGGATGTAGGAGTATCTCCTTATCTTGAGAAGAGATATAGCCAGAGGTAGAGGTTTGAGAAGGGGACTAGGGTCCACCTCCCGAACCACCTCTAAATTCTAAGTTAGAACTATTGCAGGCATTTTAGAACCTAGAAGGACTTATCCTAGACCGCATGCCTCCAGTCGTACCACAAAATCTATAACAGGGTATGGGAGGATGTGGGTCCTTAGCTAGGGAGTGAAGTAGGAGTCCCCCTCCTAGATTCATAGAGGTTCAGGCTGATTAGGAAGTTGGGTCCATCAGGAGAATAGAACCTCCACTTAGGGATGAGATTCATAGATATGAGAGACCACCTCTTGATATAGGTGATCAAATTGGAGAGTTGATGCGACTTCAACTACCGCTATTTTTGGGTTCTACTAATGGGACAGAGGTCAAGTCTTGGCTTCTGAGCCTTGAGCATTGTTTTGGGCTGCGCTCTTATGAGTGAAACCTTAAAGCATGCTTTTCCATACATCTTCTCAAAGGTGGAGCCTCCACATGGTGAAAACACAAGGAATTCAAGGGACATTTAGTTATAGATATCCTAGCGTGGGAGACTTTCCTTTAGATATTTAGGGCCAAGTATCTCTCTGAGCAGTGTAGATAGTGTTGCATAGATGAATTCTATGATCTACAATAGAGGGGACTTTTAGTGGCCCAGTATGAGGGAAATTTTATAGATCTCCTTCCTTATGTCAAGTACATTGGGGATGAGAATTTGTAGGTGAATCGGTTCATCAAGGGATTGAACCCATCTATTTCTAGCATGGTACGTATGGTACCACCAGGGGACTTGGGATTCACCATTGATAGGGCCTTAGTTGTAGAGGAGATTGTTAACAAATCTTAGTATCACAATTTTTCACCTCACAACTCAGGATATCAGAAGCCCCTTTGGAAAGGGAATCATAGGAACAACTTGAGGACTTTCAAAGCCCCATAGCCTCACTGGATGACCACCACATTTTGCAGGAAAATGAAAATGTGTTTCCTTTTGAGCTACCTGGTATGCCACCTCAAAGGGTGGTATAATTTCACATTGATCTCATACCAGGAGTAGAACTAGTTTCAAGAGAACCTTATAGGATGACCACTACTGAGCTTAATGAGCTCAAGTTGCAGCTTGAGGAACTATTAGAGAAGGACACATTTGTCCCAATGTTTCTCCTTGGGGTGCACCTATGATCTTTGTGAAGAAGGATAGATATCTTAGGTTGTGTATGGATTACCGACAATTGAACAAAGTAAACATCAAGAATTAGTATCCACTTCCTAGGATTGATGACCTATTTGATCAACTTCAGGGTGCCAGAGTGTTCTCTAAAATAGATCTTAAGTTAGGATATCACCAGTTGAGGATAGTGGATAGTGATATCCATGTGACCACATTCTATACCAGATATAGCCACTATGAGTCTTATGAATAGAGTATTTCATACATTCATTGAAAAGTTTATGGTGGTATTCCTTGATGACATCTTGATCTATTCAAAGGATGAGAGAGAGCACGAAGAACACCCAAGACAAGTTTTGCAATGCCTTAGAGATAATCAACTTTATGGCAGCTTGTCGAAATGTGCATTCTTTAGATTAGAGGTCAAGTATTTGGGTCATGTGATATCTAGCAATGTGATCTCAATAGATCCATCGAATATTGATGCCATTATGAATTGACCTGCACCTACCATAGTGACTGAGGTGAGGAATTTCATGGGTCTAGCCGGTTATTATGTAGATGGTTTGTTGAAAGGTTTTCTTGAGTGGCACACCCTATTACTTCTCTTCAGTAAAAGGGAAAGAAGCTTGAGTATACTGAGAAGTATGATAGTGCTTTTCAGGAGCTTAAGAGAGAATTGACCAGTGCACCCATCCTTACTATGCTAGAGCCTCTAGCAGAGTTTATAGTTTGCATAGATGCTTCCTTAGATGGTTTAGGGGTAGTTATTATGGAGGATGGATGAGCTATAGCCTATGAGTAAAGGAAACTAAAGATTCACGAGATCAACTACCCTACCAATGATCTCAAACTTGTAGCAGTGGTGCATGCTTTAGTGAGATGGTGACACTTCTTTTTAGGGCATCATTTTGAACTTCATTTAGACCATCAGAGTCTACAATACATCTTCACACAATCGAACCTTAATGCTAGGTAGTAGAGATGGATGGAGTTCTTGTGTGAACATAATTTTGATGAACTCACTACATCAAGGGGAAAGAAAATGTTATCGCAGATTCCTTGAGTAGGAGACAACATGAGATTTCTTCTATGTCTACTAGCACAGATTTGAGAGATCACATTCTTCATCATTTATACGATGATGAGTTATATGCAGAAGTGAGTGAGTTGTCCATCTCAGAGACCCCTTGAAGGGAAGTATGCAGATTATACCATGGAGTTAAATGGACTCTTACTCCAATTATTGAAGTGTAAATTATTATTTTTCATTTGTAAATTTATTTTTAAATGGGATTATTGAAGGCACACTCACCCTAGGGAGGGTAGAGTATCTTTGAAGGGGGCAGTAGGAAGTGACACAAGATTGTGCAGTCTCCCATGTGTGGATAGATAAACATGGGGTTTCATGATACCTAGGTAAAAGCACAATCAGGTGTCGCCTTTTAGGCTAACTTATCAGCACAGCTGAATTTTAGTATTTCTAACCAAAAATTAATTTTGGTAAAAAATATGGTCTAGCCAGCTTCATTCTAGCCAAGTTAGATAAGTGCTTTAACTTTTCCAATTGAAAATATCTATTAAATGCATGTTTTATACCACTTTTGGTCCAATTACCATAAAAATAAAATTATTTTAGAAAAGTAACGTCTCAATAACTCCTAATATTTTTAATGATATTTTTTAAAAACAAAAAAATACCCTTTTGTAGATATCAGAGTCAAGAATATCCTCATATAGATTTTATAGTGTTTTAATTAGACATAGTTTATTGTAATTAAAAAATATTGCAAGTAGGTATTTTAACAATCAAGAAGATGTTGATTCAGAGAAAGAAAAAAATAGTAAATCATATTAAATAAATTTGAAAAACATATAGCTCACTAGAGGAGAGAGTCCTCTTCAAAACTATATATTTCATTTTTTGATTGGAATAGATTTGTTATGAAAAATATGTTGCGAGATGAAAACTATCGATTTCAGTGAGTTGGAATTTGAATTGTTATAAAAGAGAAAATATAGGTTACAAATCAATTTTTATTTCTTCATGCACTAGCTATATATGTCATCTATGACATATTTTGAAATTAGGGAAAAAATATTTATTTACATATAATTTTTTGGTGGGAAGTAGACTCCTAATTTTCAGCAACTGAAAAATCATCTTTAAAAATTTAAAAAACATATCAATTCTTATTCAAAAAAATTATTAAAAATATTAATCATAAAATTCATCCATTTTATCACATTTAATTAGTTTACATCATCTTCAAATTCCAAACATAAATTTCATTTTTATACTATTGAAGCTGAACAACTTTGATTTTCTTAGCCTTTTCCTTTGTAAAAGGGTGACAACTTATTGTGCTTTTACCCACGGTCCATGATGCCAAGTATGGCCTACACCCACTTAGGGGGCATAAGGAGGTTTTGAGACTGCATCTTGTGTAGATGGTCTTTCCAAGTCAATGTGTGGCTTGTGATTTTGTACTTATAAAATAGATTCTCCTCCTATTAGTCCACCACTACCCATGTTTCAGGAAGGCCTCTTGGAGACCTTCCTCTTGTTTAAACCACATGTTAAGAATTTTTTTGTGTTTTGTATGTGGGTGAGGTTTTTGTAAATGGTTTTTTGATACCTATTTGTGTCCTATTTTTTTTTGGATCCCCTAGCTCAGGAGTGGCCTTGAAAAGGCCTAGGTTGGGAGGTGAGACTCGGTGATCAACCTCACTCTATCAGGTACCTAGCTGGATGTTGAAGCTGACAAGATTCGTATATGTTTGGAATTCAAAATTGGGAATTTTGTTTGTAACCTTATTTTCCATTATAATGTTGTTGCATTTAAACTTATAAGTTTGAAATTGAATTCAGGTATTTCCCTTGTAATCATGCTTTTGGATTGTAAACAATTTGATAATTTTGCATAATGGAAAAATTAGGGATTTGGTTATATGTATTCATCAGGTGTTGGGAAGTAAATTTTTTTGAAATATTATTAAAACGTTGGATCAAATTGCTATTTAAATCTATAGTTTCTATTCAATTTTAAATGTTGAAACTATAAGGAAATTAGTATATTATAAGAGATTTTTGTTATTTAATGTTATTTAGATTTGGTCAAACCATGAATGTTTATGATATTATGTTAATTCGAAATAGAAATCCGATTCACATCTCTGGCCAAACATCATTCATTCTAGGAGCGGGATGAGCCATATCATGATTATGATGACATCTAGATTTCAAAATTAGGAGTTGTGGATTTAAGTAATATTTATATATCTAATTGAGTTATATTAATATGATGTTATTTCAAAATTGAAATTTTTTGATTAAATATACTTAATTAGAAATTTGATTTGAATAAGCATGTGATTTAATATTTTTGAGAATTTTGTTTTTGTACTTAGAAAACTTCTTGAAAATTATTCAAAAATAAAAAAGGGCCTAAATTCAAAATTTATTTCCTATAAGTTGTTTAGCCACTAAATATGAATGCAATTATGTATTTTAATTTAAAAAATAAATTATCTACATACTTGCTATTTTGAAATTCAAGAAATAAATTTTGCACCAGCAATTACAAATATATAAATTAAGAATTTCCGTGTTTCAAGTATATTAAATAAATTTAATTTATAAAGATTAAATTGTATTTAGTAAAGTCTAAGTTATTATAGGGAACTTAAACTTATTTTTAGATAGATTTTGTTTTAGAAAATTAAATTCAAGTTTTAATTAAGTTTAAATTAGAATTAGTAATTCCTAATTCATTTTAGATGTTTCAACGTTAAAATTGGGTTAAATCTATTAAAGAACTTATTTTAGCTTATTATTTTTAAACATTTGAAAACATTGGCCTAAATGTATTAGATTAAAATATCGTAATGGTCGAATTACGATGTGCTGCATTTATTTCTTAATACTTTGTAACTATGTAAATAAGATAATTTTATATTTTGGAGTTAATTAATTAGAATATCAAACATTTAGTATAATTGTAACTTTTTAGCTAGGGAATGTTATACTCATCTTAGGGTTTTATTTCTTCTTCCTTTGGTCTCGTCTAGGGTCATTATGATGTCTATAGACATGATGACTATTTTTTGTGCATAGTTGACTTTTTGGGTCAACCCTTGGTCAAACCTAGGGCATTCACCTCAGTTTGCATGCACAAATAGTCTATGTTATGTTTTAAATCTTAGTAGATCATCGTTGGTGATATTTGGGAAAACTTGACTTTTGGTCAACCTTTGGTCAAACTTAGGTCAAACACCTCGGTTTGCATGCCCAAGTATTTATAGTTAAATTTTGAGCCTTTTTAACTTTGTTGCACATTATTCGGTGCATGGTTGACTTTTTGGTCAACTCTAGTTGACTTTAGTGAACTATCTTGATTTGCATGTCGATTGAAGCTTGTTGTCTAGGGAACCTTGTAGGATAGTTTGGAAGTTGTTCAGTGAAGTTTGAATTTTGGTCAAACTTGGTAAAAATTGGTCAACCTTCTCTGGTTTGACCCTTGTGATGTTTCTGGACCACTTAGACCTTTATGTTATCTAATTTTCCTCTATACCATTTTGCGTGTACGTAGAAAACTTGTGCTAGTTTGTTTTAAACTTAGTGAACATAGTTGCACATGTATGTATGTTTGTAGTTGATTAGTAGGTTTTATAAATAATTTTGTAGTTGTGTTTTGCTCACTTTTTGGGCATCATAGGAGCGACATAACATTTCTATAGATGATGATTGTGAAGGGAAAAATTAGGGAGGAGAGCTAATAGTGAATTGTGAGAAATCTAATTTATAATCTTTCTCTATCACCAAAAGTAGAGGAAGTTCCAATGTGTTATTAACTTATGAAAGATTTGAAAACTTTTATGTATTTTCTTTTTCTATAATGGGTTATAGAATTGGGTTCAATCACAAAGCTGTGTCCCACTTTTTGGGATGAAGGAAATGCCAAATCATCAAAAAAGATAAATTTGCCTATCTTCGTGCGAAGTCCTTACTTCACCTGAAGTCATGGGTAGGCTTCGTGCGAAGACACCACGTAGGGGTCTTCACACGAAGACCCCTGGATGGATTCGTGCGAAGTGCATACTTCACATGAAGCCATTTAGGGTCAGATTTTGTATAAATTTCTGGCGATTTCATTTTTTACCCATCATTTTCACTGTAGCAGTTTGTGGACCCCTAGGCTTGGAGCGAACTACGTCACCCCGCTAGCACACCATCGCTTCTCGAGCTTCGTCGACCTCCTCAATTTTCTAGCAGTACCAGGTACACATATTTTTTTCATTTTTTATTGTAAATAATATGTTTTGTATTTATTTTAATTGGTTATTTGTTTTAAATAATTTTTAATTTGTATAAATGTTAGAAAATGTTAGAATTCGTAGGAGAAATGTTAGAAAACATTAAGATTTGAGTTAGAAAATGCTAAATTTTAAGTTTAAAATTGTAATTATTAAGAATTTCTCTCTCTCTCTCTCTCTCTCTCTCTCACACACACACACACACACACACACACACACACACACACATGTATGTACATGCATTTTTAGTAAACTTATTATTTAGTTAGCTATTTGTTTTATTTATAATTTTTAGTTTGTGAAAATCTTAGAAAATTGTAGTTCAATTTTTGAAAATGATCTAGTAGTATGTTAGAAAACGTTAAAAAATTATAGTACAATAAGTTTCTAGGACCCTTATTTCTCTTTTACGACATATTAAGACACTTCTAGGATCCTTTATTATAATTTACATATTAGCTGACATCTTACTTGACACATAGGACCCCTTAAGACCCATACGAACCAAATTATTATATATTAAAATATCCTATGACACATTCATCTATCTTAGCTTCTGTTAATACATATGTGAACCCATTGTTGCCCGCAAGAACCCTTAAGACATACTAGTATCAACCTAAGATACCTTAAACCACTTATCGTGCATCTACAACCCATTAACATTGTTGGACCATTATACATGTCCCTTATGACATTTTAAGACATCTATGACCCATTCAGATCATCAAGACCCATTAACATATCTTAGGTTGTCTTAGGACACATTTATGTACATCCTAGATTTAATTAATTTATCATACAAGGATCATCCACTAATGAAACATAGGACCCCTTAGGACCTCTTAAGTTACCCCCAACCCCTTAAGAAACACACACACACACACACACACACACACACACACACATATACTTGACTCATTGTTATCCACGACCCCTTAAGATGTAGTCTAGGACGATGCTTATATTGCACCTACGACCCATTAACATTCTAGGACTCTTATCTAGATCCCTTATGAAATCTTAAAACAAATATAAAATCTTAGGACCCCCAAGACTGATTAAAAAAATTTAGGATGTCCTAGGACTAGACTTAGACCACTTATGATGTTCTACGACCCATTAATATTATTGGACCATTATACATCCCTTATGATATTTTAAGACATATACATGACCTATTTAGATCCTGAAGACCCATTATATATGTATATGAGGATCCATTAATGTAACCTAGGATGGGCCCTTAGGACCTTTTATGTTACCAATGACCCCTTAAGACAATCAAGGACCACTTACGTTACCCACGATCCCTTAAGAAACTCTAGGTCATATTAGGTGGACTAGTAGGTCACATTAGGAAATAAGGTACATGTCTAAGTCATTTCTCTACTTAAATACCTAACTAGACCTATTAGGACCAAGTAGACCTAACTAGGACCTATGAGGATAATTAGATAGATATTAGGTCTTTAACCAACATTAGTCTGACCAATTAGATGTGTTAGGATCTATTAGGTCCAAATAGACCTAACTAAACCTATCTAGACCTGTTATGACAGTTAATTAGGACATACCTAATATGACCTGATTGATGTCTTATCTATTCCTTAGGACCTCTTATGAACTACCCACGACCCCTTAAGACACTCCATGACTCCATGACTCCATAATAGGTTGAACATTAGGTCATATTAGGAAATAAGGTATGTCTAAGTTGTTTCTCTACTTATAGACCTAACTATCTACCTATTAGGACCAAGTAGACGTTCTAGGACCAATTAGATAGGTATTAGGTCTTTGACTAATAGCAGTCTGACCAATTAGATGTATTAGGACCTATTAGGTCCAAATAGACCTAACTAAACCTATCATGACTCTATTATGACTCTAGGACCACTTATGTTACCCACGACCCCTTAAGACAGTCTAGGACCACTTATATTACCCATGATCCCTTAAGACACTCTACATGACTCTTATCTATGTACATTATGATAGGTAATTAGGATAGGTAATATGACCCATTGATGTCTTATCTATACCTTAGGACCTCTTATGTTACCCACGACCCCTTAAGACACTCCATGACTCTTATCTATACCTTAGGACCTCTTATGTTACCTATGACCCCTTAAGACAATCAAGGACTGGACTTACATTAGGTCACAACCCCTTAAGACACTCTAGGTCATATTACCTATCCTAATTTAGGTCACATTAGGTCATATTCTAGGAAATATGGTATACATCTTTAAGTTGTTTCTCTACTTATAGACCTAACTAGACCTATTAGGACCAAGTAGACCTAACTAGGACCTATTAGGACCAATTAGATAGGTATTAGGTCTTTAACCAACATTAGTCTAACCAATTAGATATATTAGGACCTATTATGACCAATTAGATAGGTAACTAGACCAATTAGGACCTATTAGGACCTATTATGACTCAATTAGAATAAATTAGAACCAGTTAGGAGGTCTAATTAGACTCAATTAGAACCAATTATGTCTTATCTATACCTTAGGACCTCTTATGTTACCCACAACCCCTTAAGACACTCCATGCCTCTTATCTATACCTTAGGATCTATTATGTTACCTACGACCCCTTAAGACAATCAAGGACTGGACTTACATTACCCACAACCCCTTAAGACACTCTAGGTCATATTACCTGTCCTAATTTAGGTCACATTAGGTTATATTATAGGAAATAAGGTATACATCTTTAAGTTGTTTCTCTACTTATAGACCTAACTAGACCTATTAGGACCAAGTAGACCTAACTAGGACCTATTAGGACCAATTAGATAGGTATTATGTCTTTAACCAACATTAGTCTGACCAATTAGATATATTAGGACCTATTATGACCAATTAGATAGGTAACTAGACCAAATTAGGACCTATTAGGACCTATTATGACTCAATTAGAATCAATTAGAACTAGTTAGGAGGTCTAATTAGACTCAATTAGAACCAATTATGTCTTATATATACCTTAGGACCTCTTATGTTACCCACGACCCCTTAAGACACTCCATAACTCTTATCTATACCTTAGGACCTATTATGTTACCTACAACCCCTTAAGACAATCAAGGACTGGACTTAAATTACCCATGACCCCTTAAGACACTCTAGGTCATATTACCTATCCTAATTTAGGTCACATTAGGTCATATTCTAGGAAATAAGGTATACATCTTTACGTTGTTTCTCTACTTATAGACCTAACTAGACCTATTAGGACCAAGTAGACCTAACTAGGACCTATTAGGACCAATTAGATAGGTATTAGGTATTTAACCAACATTAGTATGACCAATTAGATATATTAGGACCTATTATGACCAATTAGTTAGGTAACTAGACCAATTAGGACCTATTAGGACCTATTATGACTCAATTAGAATAAATTAGAACCAGTTAGGAGGTCTAATTAGACTCAATTAGAACCAATTATGTCTTATCTATACCTTAAGACCTCTTATTTTACCCATGACCCCTTAAGACACTCCATGCCTCTTATCTATACCTTAGGACCTATTATGTTACCTACGACCCCTTAAGACAATCAAGGACTAGACTTACATTACCCATGACCCCTTAAGACACTCGAGGTC
The DNA here is from genome assembly GCA_027943335.1 of Chamaecyparis obtusa. Classification (NCBI taxonomy): domain Eukaryota; kingdom Viridiplantae; phylum Streptophyta; class Pinopsida; order Cupressales; family Cupressaceae; genus Chamaecyparis; species Chamaecyparis obtusa. The sequence continues at coordinate 71,122 of BSBK01008103.1, read as the reverse complement.
ATATTACCTATCCTAATAGGTCACATTAGATCATATTAGGAAATAAGGTATACATCTTTAAGTTGTTTCTCTACTTATAGACCTAACTAGACAGTCTCTAGGACAACTTATATAACCCACAATCCCTTAAGATAGTCTAGGACAACTTATATAACCCATGACCCCTTAAGATACTCTATAGTCCTAGATTATCTATATGTTAGGACCTCTTACATTACCTACGACCCCTTAAGACCTCTTATTATAAATTTCTGACCCCTTAAGACCTAATTAGTATGTGTCTTAGGACTCTTAAGACTTAATAAGACCACTTATTTTACCCACGACTCCTTAAGACATGAACTATGACCACTTATGTTACCCATGACCCCTTATGTAAATGTATTTTTAGTAAATATTAAAGTTAGTCCTATGAGGTCCATTAATGTACATGTTAGGTTTTATTAATACATACTAGGATGTCCTATGACCCATTGATGTCTTATCTATACCTTAGGACCACTTATTTGTTTCTATTTTACATGTAGTTATAATGTTGTAATCAAGTGCTTAGTTATTAACACTTAGCTATTTCACATGTGATGTACATCTAGATGGCCACTCAAGGTGCACCTCTAACTCCTGACATTCATACTATTTTCTACATGGCTGACACAGAGATAGCTAGACTTAGATAGGCTATTAGTAGATCTAGTGGAGATGGTATATACAGAGACACATGTGCTACTATATTGACTAGTTTGGAGTCTATGACTAGTAGATTGAGGGCCCACACTTCATTTACACCTCAGGTAGTTGAGGCCATTTTTTGAGAGTTGAGGGAGGAGATCTCGGGTGATGTTTCCTTAGTGAGGGTTCAGAGCCTCATCCCCAAGGAAACCATCAAACAAGAGATGTTCCCACATTATGAGCACATGAGAGTGGTGAGGGCATATCAGATCACACACTGTGTGATCCCTCAGATTGCTTGTATGATTTACCCTTGACATCTTGCAGTCCATGGTCATTATCCAAATAATGACCAAATTCCATTATACTTTGCACAACAGTTATACACTGAGTTCTGTTTGGGACTCAGGGTCAACTATTTTGATATCCCACCTTTTTATGGTTAGGGGATGGGTAGGGTTGCAGACCATGATTAGTATCGTAGGCCTGATCGAGTTGTGTAGCCTCATAGATAACTAGTTGGAGAGAGGAGTCCGACAGTGACACCGAGGATCACTGCTACTGCAAATAGGGTCATCATTGCTTCTCAGAGGGGAGTTCTAGACAACATAGGATAGATTAATTCTGTAGCCACATCGATCAGTTCAGATTCAGTGGGTAGATATGTTTTGACTAGACTGAGTAGACCCAGATCATCTTCTGAGGCTTCATCTTGTAGTGCTGTAGGTGTGAGTGACGAGACGTATAGAGTTGTTGGTCTTCCTATGCCTAGAGAGATATGAGCATTGTCAGGTTATCAGACTACTTTAGATATGGCCCTTTACTTTTTGGAGGATCTCATGCAGGCCTTGCCAACACGCAGGGGATCCCTATACATTCAGTCATGGATTACATTTCACTTGCATGGGGTCCTGTAGTTCCACTGACATAGGATGCAACATCTACTAGTCAGGTACAACATAGTGTAGAGCATCATGCACATGATAGTGTATAGCACTGTGCACCCATAGATCAATCTACAGCTGTTGAGCCCGGTAGAGAGATTAGAGATGTACGCATCACCAGTGAGGGCCTAGATGCTTTTGATGAGAAGTTGCGTGGGTTGGGTCAAGTGGATGTTGCCACTGGTGGTGGGTCATTTATGGATATTTTATTTCATCCACATGGTTCAAATTCTACACCACTCCCCTTGCAGCTAGTGACACCCCTACACTCCTCATTACTACAGAGGTTCAAGACCTTAGGTGGTGTGGGTGATGTAGTATCAGTTGATGATATGATGGTGCAATGTGCTGATGATCCTCCTACTCCTGAGACTTAGGTACATATAAAAATTTCTTTTCTTTTTTATTTGGAGTTTTAGTGAATAATTAATTGTACATGTATTAATGTTTGTTTAATGCATAATATTTGGTAGGCATAGTTATCAGAGCATGTTACCTCTAGTGTGGGTTCAGAGCATCTTCCACATGATGTGACACCTACTAGTGGTCAGGTGAGTTTTAGATATATATGTAAATGTACATGTTTATATTTCAAGTACTTTACATTTAATATATCTACTATGCACATGTGTATATAGCCAACTATTGTACACTAAATTTGCAGGAGTCAGTCGCTGCTTTACAAGCAGATGATACACCTACTAGTGCTCAGGTATTTTTTAAAAATATGTAAGTTTAAATATGCATTTATAATATTTTAATTATTTTAGATTATTATCATATATACATGCATTTATATTCATAGGGCTTAGTTGCTATCTCATAGTCAGAGGATGCTCGTGACAGTCACTCAGAGGGTCACTTTGTTCTTATGCGCCTAGATGACTCCCTAGTTTAGGACATGTTGAACATATATTTTATTTGAGACTCAGTTTATGATTCGAGACATATGATTCGAGATGTACATATATTTGATTAGATGATCTATGCTTAGATTATATGATATGAGACACATTTATTTGATTAGATGATATGATATGAGACACATTTACTTGATTATCTAGACGTACATATTTGATTAGATGATGTATGCCTAGATTATATGATATGAGACACATTTATTTGATTAGATGATATGATATGAGACACATTTACTTGATTATCTAGACGTACATATTTGATTAGATGATCTATGCTTAGATTATATGATATGAGACACATTTACTTGATATGATATGAGACACATTTACTTGATATATATGATTAGATTAGATAGTTTTATTCGATTAGATGATACATGATTAGATTAGATGGTTTTATTCCATTAGATGATATGATTAGATTAGATTGGTTAATTTGATTAGATGATATGATTTTTTTTATTAGATGATATATGATTAGATTAGATGGTTTTATTCCATTAGATGATATGATTAGATTAGATTGTTTAATTCGATTAGATGATATGATTTTTTTAATTCTAGATGATATATGATTAGATTAGATGGTTTTATTCCATTAGATGATATGATTTTATTTGATTAGATGATCTATGATTTTATTTGATTAGATTATCTATATGATATATGATTTGACTCTAGATGATTTTATTTGATTAGATGATCTATGATTTTATTTGATTAGATGATATTATTAGATTAGATGGTTTTATTCGATTAGATGATAACAAATTTAACTAATGTCCATAATAACTATTCTAACTAATTCTACAAAGTTAACACATGTCATACTTGTAATATAACTAATTTCATCATTTTTTAGTGTCTTAAGGGGAGGTCTTAACTTGAGATCTATAATTAATATCATAAAAGATAACTATTTAATACATGTAACTAATGTCCATAATAACTATTCTAACTAATTTCAAGCATACATAAAATCTTTAACTAACATGAAATCTATTAAAATCATTGAATAATCAAAGTATACATATAAAATTCTATATATTAAAACCATTGAACCATCAAATAGGTTCATCATATATCAACAAATTATAGCCTATTGAATATGTTTAAATATATAAACAAAGTATAATGAAATTTAATCCACAGATATCAAATAGGTCCCAACACAACAAATAAGTATACATGTATTAAACTTTTTAGACTAACTCAAGTGGTTCAGACCTTTCATGGAGAACCTGTAATATTCTCTCATGATCCTCACTATCTAGTCTCCACTCACGACGTCCACGTTGAGATTTAACTATATGAAGACATATGGATGTGGCAACTACGAGGTGACTATATTGGAACACCTTATTGTCTGGTTCATAATCAACAAAGTGAATACCATGTTGAATTACTTTGATTTGTTTGAAATATGTTCCCTCTAAAACAACTAAACCTGCAAGTCACATATTTTAACAATATATAAATTTAAACAAACTCAATTTGAATTTTGTTAAAAGGTTGAAATATAAAATTTACAAATTGAGTTCAATATATTGATGTAAACTGGATATACAAACCTATGGGGAACAACATTCCATCGCTTTCTTCAGGTTCAAGTAACTTCATCCTCTCTGCAGTACAACGCAGTAAATAATAATCAACTCCTACATTTCCACTCTCAGCAATCACTGAAAAGACATCTCCTGCACAATAAATTTTTATATATATACGTGTGTGAGATCTTAAAATAAATACTTAGCTCAATCTATAGATCTATCTATATCTACATGATCTATACATGTGCAACTCAGTGTACCATATAATGTGAAATTTATATATACTTACCAATTTTGACCAATCCTGAGATATGATCGTAATCAGTAGAAATCAAAGGAACATGTCATCGAAGTTTTCATCTTTGTCTCTATCAAATGTATTAGTAACAACCAGTGGCAATAGATTCCATGCGCCTACATATCCACAATCTTGATTGATACATTCCTCATAATTGTCAGTAATGCAGTGACAACAAAAGCATGAGTAGTCCCTAGTGTTCAACATCCAATTGCAACAATTCGTACTCATAACTGAATGCAAAGATCGTGTCTTTTCTATCCTATTGCAACCATGCATAATTTTTCTATCCACACCTGAACAAATGTACATATATTTAATATATTCTATATAAATTTAATTTGAATAAAAAATATCATTAAAATTTTAAACACTTTGAAATAATTAAAAAATGTGTGCATACCTTTTATCTCCCAAAATTTTCTATATGGCACTTCCTAAGTCAATCCTGATGACGCGTCATTCTCATTTGGTGTGAAATGTGTCTTGCACCATTCAACCACATCATGTGCATTTTTTATATGCACTCCCTTATAATTCATTTGATACTTTTGTATAGCACGTTTGATGCAAGCTCTAGCACCATCATGTTCACCTTTTCCATGTCCACTCTCAAAGAAACTCCAGACATGTGGTATGTTTTCATTATGATGATATCTACATAGTGCATAAAATGGTCTTGATGATTTAAATTGTGCAGCACATCCATCTGACCAAACATAATGTTTATCAATTTTTATACCTCTTTCTTTCACATTTGCAAAAAACATCTTGAAGTAGTGTTCCACATAATGAATGTCATGCTCTCTATCATCACTTATATAAAAATGATATTCCTTCTTGATGACCCGTGCTTCAAATGTGCTCTCAATACTATCCAAATCTAATTGTGCGTGTCGATAACACACATGTACCATAATAGTAATTTGCTCTGAAAAATAGTATTCTGACTGAATTGCCTTTTGATGAATAAAAGAATAATTTTCTGCAAAATCAACAACTGATACAATAGTTCCAAGTGGGAAATTGTCTCTCATTGTTGTTCTTGCCACTTTGCAAAAAAAGCATGATGAATGTAGGGTTGCATCAATTTTTTAAATTTTTCCATAAAAATCCAACATTTATCTCCTCTTCAACATATTATAACCTTTTGGATTCTTTCCCAAATTTTTTTTCATTCTTTACATATTTGTAACTCTTGCAATTTACCATCTTTGTTACATCAATATTTTCATTTTTCAAAGGAAAAAGAGACAAATCGGCATATGTTTGGCATATTCCTTTTATGCAATTTATTTGTCCAGCTACATCATCTCTTTTGTCACATAAAATGGATGAGATGAACTCACTTCATCTAGTAGGAGGAGCCTTTTCAAAACCATAAGTGTCTTCTACAAACTTTCGAAAAACTTGATAGTGGAGATCAAATTAAATATGATAACGACAACAACAAGTTTCAAACACTTTGTTTGTCCTGATATAATATGGCTTCAATCTTCCAAACAATGTTTGCCCAATCTTTATATTAAGATTTGAACTACAAAATGACACATACATTTCATGTTGTGTTGTGTCCAACCAATGTTTTGTATGATATTCATATTGATTAGCTGAAATTCTATGTCTAATAACATCTCTAGTGTTTGATGAAGGATGTGTATTATCATTCCAAAATGATGTGATCAAATTTTTTGTTTCTTCATCAATCCTATTAGAACGAGGAGCTCTACACATGATTTCCCAATTGCCTTCCAAGGTGCTATCATTCAAAAGTATTCTCTTATTAACATATCATGATATTGTTTTCCTATTAAAACCAAAGTGAGATGAAACTAAAGATATATTTATTTTTCATCTCATACTGTTACCTACAATGGATGTCAACATAACTTTTCTTGTAATGGACTTATCTATAGTCCGAGATCGCTTCCCTAACTGGTTCAAACCTTTCTTAAGATTTTCAATCATACCAGTTTGCATGTCAAAAAATTTTCTCTTCTTTGATGACGTGTCTATATCCAATAATTTTAATGCCCCTTCCAAATTTTTGTCCCTAAGTATAAGTGAAAGCAATTGAGCTTGTTCAAGTGTTTCAAAATTATCAAATTTACCCAATATTTCTCTTGCTATCATTTTCATTGATCTCTTCTTAGCAAGACTTAATTGTTGAGCATTAGCAAGTGATCTCAAAGTGTCCAAATTCATTGTAAGTAAATGATCTAAGTTTCTATAACTAATATTTTTCTTTACACTTTGAGCTAAATTTAAAAGTTCATCCATACCAGTAGGAGTACGTGATGTTGACCTTTCTCCAACATCAATTGTTTGAGCCTCTCTAGGGAGTAATTCTGACCCTTCTTCAATGTGCAATTGTTTGACTTGACTTGACCCTCCTACTTCAGCTTGTCTTTCAGCTTTTTTAGTTTTATGATAATATGCCAATGCAGCTTCACGATTTTTTTGTTCAGTATCGGGTGACCTTTTTCTGGAAGATTTACTTTGTTTTCCCTTCTTGTTTCCCATTTCTTCAAGCTCCAAAAAATGTCTTCCACAAGATCGTCAACAAAAATTCCTTTTTCAAAAAATGCCTTCAATAATAGAAAATGCAAATTTATTAATTGCGATTTGATGTAAAATAAAAATGAAAATTTTTACTTTTATACCATTTTAAAAAAATTAAAAAAAATATTTTACTAGCCGACTAGGGTACTTCATGCAAAGTACCCCTGGGAAAAATCCCAGCCATGTTTTTTGGCTAGAATTTTCACTCGGGAGGCTTCGTGTGAGGGGTCTTCACACGAAGACCCCTGGGTGGCTTCGTGTGAAGACCTTCTTCGTACGAAGCCAAAAAAATAAAAATTTGCTCTTAGAAAACAACTCAACTGCATAAAAATGGTCTTCCAGGGCCTGAAACAAGGACTAAACAAGATGATTTTTTCAAAAAAATGATGTCAAAAGATGCTATTTGGAATAAGCTTTCTAATGAATATAATTTTAATACATATTGAGTTCATTATCACTTTTAAAGATTACTTTAACTAAATATAGGTTGTTTGGTCATTCAACAACCTGTCTCTTCACGACTTCAGGAAAAATAGTAAATGATAAAATTTTTTTTATGAAAAATATGTAGGAAAAGTGTATTTGTGTTACCTTTCTATTAAAAAAAATAAAAAAAAAGTTTGATATACCTAGATCAAGTTAGAGCGATCCAAGTGACCTTATGTCTAGATTACAGTTACTGTCACTTTAAAACTTAATAAACTATGAAATATTGATCCAAAATGAATAAAACTAATTGCATCCTTTAGATATTGAAGTTAAAAATATAATCTCAAAATAATTACATCATTATTGTATTTAAATTTTTTTTTATGCTAATCCAAGTGACAGTACCTCCTTAAAAACATAGTTTTTTCACGCAAACCACTTTTAGAAGGTGAAGGAAAAATGAATTTAAATGATTTTTAAAAAAAAAATAATAAAAAATTTAAAAACTAGAAACAAAAATCTAAAAGACTCTAGTTTACATCATCTTCAAATTCCTAATAGTTTTTTGGCAGCATGTGTTTGAAAGTGAGATTTTTTCTCAAAATTGTGATCTCTGTGTCAAAGTTGGCCAAAAAGTGGGACTCACTATTGTGGGACCACCCAATTCATAACTCTATACATCATTTTGAAGCTTGGATCTAAATTAATATCTTCCATAAAGAAATTTCTAGATGTTTTCCTTCACTTTGTCCAAAAATTTACTTCCTATTTCACATACATCATTACGAGGCACTAGAGGCATATTATCTAAAACTTCATAAATATATGGTCTTACCATTTCAATGCAAGTTGTGAAGGGAAAAGTTGATTGAGAAGCACTAGAGGAGACTTTGAATCCCATGTTATTACCATACATTCATGAAATTGCGATTGCGTGCTAGTATTATTTTGTCTTAAGTATGATATTTTATTGAGTGATATTTTATATGAGATAGTTGATATTAATCTATTATTGTTCTTTACCAAAGAGTTCTACTTAGTTTGGTATGATGCTTAAAAAGGAAATAGCTATACATACAAAGATCAAAATGAGAGATTATTTAGTAGTTCATGACATGGATTTAGTAATTTGGATTTCATGTCTTTGATGCATGTGCGTAACATATCTTGTCTTGTAATCTCTATCATTTTTTGTTTCCTCTATATTAAATATTTTAACAATGATCTCCTTAATGTAAAACTATAGGCTCCCACTTATACTAGTGTACAACATAATATGGGCAACATATTCTTTTAGAATTTAAAATATAGATGCTATATTTATGCTGATACCAACATTGGAGGTCACAGAGAAAATATTCATGCATAAATTAGAAATATCATCTTGATATTGCTCCTAGATTTATGTTCAACCTTTGACTATTACTTTCTAAGATATTATATGATTCATCATAATTTAAAGGATTTTATATAATTAAATTAGACTTACTTATATGAAACATATAATACTATATCATTGATCATGTATGATCAACATTTTGTTGTGACATTTTTGTCAACAATCCAACTATTTTATCTAAGATTATATATTTCTATAATAGGATTTCCTTGAAAACTCTATGCTAACTAAAGTTAGTAGCTTGTCAAAATACTTTTCTTTATGTACACAATAGCATTGTATGGGAATGGATTTTTTGTTATGTAAAGAGATTTATTGGAAAAAATATAATTATATTTGAACAAGAAATCATAGTTGTGGATAATTGGTAAACTTGATCAATGATAATTGTTAGCCTTTTCAATGTTAGGACTGTGACGGAACTATATTCATGTATCTCATCATGATTTTCTCATAATTTTAAGAATTACTTTGTGAGTTATTTATACATCAATTGCATTTGAATGATTTTAATTTTAACATAGATATTATATTACAATATTTTTTTATTTTAGAAACCTTACTCGATTGAGTAATTATATCAGCATGGTAAATTGTAATTACAAATATTTATTAAAATTGGATATGGATTATTGTTATCCTTTTTACTATAAAGGACATAGATATAAATATATTTTGGAATTGTATGATCATTTTCTCCCCATGGTAGGAATTATTTTGTGAGGTTTCACTATGTCAATTCAAGTAGAATGGTTACTATTGTAAGTTATAAAAACATAGATAAATTAGTTAATTGTCTTCACAAGTATAATAATTTTAATGCGAAGTATTATCTTGATTATATAATGTGAGAAAGAGCCAAAACCCATTTACAAAATAGCCATTAAGGAAACAAAGATGAGTCTCACAAGGGGTGAGATAATAAAAAATTCTAAACCAAAAATATTAAAGAAAAACTGATGACAACCAAAAAGCATGGGGGACTAGTGATAGATTGAGCTTAAAAATATATAATAAATAATTATCAACCAATATTTTTAGGTCCTTGATAGCCTACCATTCCTTGTTTTAGACTTCTAACTTTTCCATGAAGAATATTTCTTTGATTAGATATTCTTACTAAGAGGAATTGACATCTATCTAGGGATTTTCTTCAATGTTACCTTTATTACTAGAACAAGGAGAGGAAATAGTATAAATAAATCCATCTATACCTCTTCTATACATATTATTAATTTTCTTCCAACTTCTGTTGAAAGACCTATAGAGAAAATTTTATATTCTACATTGTCTCTTCATAATACACAATAATGTTTTCTTATATTTTAAATTTATTTTCTAATTGGTTGAGAGAGTACCAACCATTTTATCCATATTACCCTTTTCCTCCATTGAGATATTAGAATCTTTATATTTTTCATCCCTTTCTCTAAAATAACCTACCTATCAATGTCTTTAGCCAAATCCTTCATGGAATTCCAAATTTCATCATAAGCCAAATCATTAGGCTAAATTACAACCTTACCCATGGATAAGGTTTCTAAGGCCATATGAACCTAATGAAATTTCTACTTTAGGATCTTATTTTAGAGAATGCATTCTTTTCACATTATGTTCACTTTGCTACATAGATCCTCTAAGAGTTTTTAATTGGGATTTATGAGTGGTTGACTTTTACTAAGAACCTTTATTAAAATACGTATCCCCACAAGAAGAGGAATGATGTCTTAAGGGGTGTTTATAGTAGATATATAAATAAGGGTAACCTTTCCTAGAGTGGGACCATTTAGACCTTGATTCATAATCCAAAATATCCATGTTTAGGCTTTTTAAAAGGTATAGATTGTAGGTATTTTTATAAAACTCTTGGTAAAGATAGTTTTGAGTATCTTTGGGAGAATTTGAAACAATTTTATTCCACATATTAAATTCAAATAAATAATATGGTGAGGGGGAGAATTAACTCCCTGCTACATGATGACTGATGAGCTTACAAAAATATTATATGCAAAATTAAAGTTGTGGGATGTTAGTATGTGATCAAATTTAGGAGTCTTTTCAAAAGAGAGAAGTACATGTAAAAGTAAGGGTGAGTAATATGTTAAAATTTTCCATTGATTTCAAAAGGGGAGGATTTAATTAAAAATGCTAACCTAATGTATTTGTGTTAGGAGGACTTCTTGGTCCTAAAAAATCAGATTTTTATTGATGTGCTAGTAGAATTTTTTTGTCTACAATCAATGAAAAGGGGGAGATTATTGAACATATTTTTGCATTGATGTAAAAAAAGTGATGATATTAGAAATGTAGAGAGATATCAACATGCTACAATAACTAGAGGAAGTTGAATTATTACTTATTTCAAATATACACTTTTATTTGTGAGTATATTGAGGATTACAATATTTAAAAAATTAGTTGAGAGATGTTTGAAATGCTATATAGAAATCATTAATGCTAATGAATATGTTTTCAAATATGGAACTAGAAGTTCTTTTATGTTGTAACATACAAGAACTTTTTGAAAGATTTAGTTGAGAAAGCTGTTCAAATGGCTGCAAAAGATAATCTTGGTGGTGTTAGGGATGAGAATACTGGTAAAGTGGCCACCTTTGATGATTTTGTGGATGACACTAGGCATGATGTCCCCGTATCCCATGATTCAGATAAAATAGGGGATGATATGAAAGATGTTAGTAGGAAATAGGTGAGGGAGTCATCTATTAAGTTACATTATTTGTTGGTTTCAATGACATAGAGGAAGTTACTTTGGGGGCTTTACCAACTTCTAAGGCAGAAACCCTTTACTCTTTCAAAATTAATAAATTATGCTTTTAGGAAATTAAGATGTTGAATGTGAAGTATCGTAAGATGGAAGCAAGGTATGATGGGCTGCAGGAGAAAATGGAGCAGTGGAGTAGTGAGACCAGACTTATTCAATGTTAGGATAAAGGGAAAGCTTTAGATGTCCTTACTGGTAGACTGGATAAGTTGAAATATACTATTTACAAGATCCTCCAGCATAGTCATGAAAGCATGAGGGCTTTTAGCACTAATCTCACAGCTCTGGTTAATGTGTTGGAAAAGAGGATATACAAAGGTGGATAAGAAGGAAATATTTCTCAAGGAGAAAGAGGTGGACCGGGAATGAGGACAAGGGAAAGTGTCAAGAATAAGTCTCCTACAACACGCAAATGTGTGAATTATATGAAGACCATCATTGGAAGAATGGAGGAAATCGAAGAAAAAATGGAGACCCTTAAGGGTTAGCTTTGAGGCTTTCGATGGGGTCTAATTTGGTTTTTCCTTTAAGTGGTTTCTATTTTGCTAGTGTTTTCTTTCTTTTTTGATGTTAGGGTGGTTTCCTCTTTGTAGGCCTATTTTTTGGCTGGTTCCTATCTTTTTCTAGTGGTCTTTAATGCTTATTTCTTTGATGTAATGCTTTGTAAAGGGTTTCGGGTCCCTTCAAAACCTATTATTTTCTAATTAATCAAAACATAGAAGAAATTTTGTACCAAATAACAATCTACTCATTCTTCTTAGGTCCCCCTATGATATAAAAAATGGCTCACAACAATCATAGCTCCTCGTAAGAGGTAGTCGCCATCATTAATCCATATAGAAAATATATATAATGCTCACTATACTAATGGACATTCATATGTATTTAGTTCTAATGAGGGAAAATCACCCCCATTTTATTTATGAGATGCTTGATTCAAGTATTCTTATGTAATGTCTTAGTAAAAATATAAGAAATTTATTCCCTCATAGGTATGTAGTCAAGCTTCACCTTATTCTCCAAAACTCTTTTCCTTAAGAAGTGATAATACATAGAAATGTATTTAATCCTTAAGTTCAATACTAGGATTCTTTGAAATGTTCATAGCACTAGTATTATCACAAAAAATAGAAATAGGTTCATCAAATATTATTCCAATATCCTTCAATTTATATTTAATCAACAATATCTGAGTGCAACATGAAGAAACACCAATATATTCAACTTCAATAGTTGACAAAGACACAAAATCCTATTTCTTACTTGACGAACTAAATAATCAAGTTCCAAGAAAGAAAGCACCTCCACTAGTACTTTTTCTCTCATCAACACATCTAGCCAAATATATATTTATATAAGACATCAAGGTGAATTCTGATTTATTTGAGTACCACAATTCAAAATCTTGTATTCCTTTCAAATAAAAAAAAAATTCTTTATAGAAGAAATTTGATATTTTGTGAGGTCTTGTTGAAATCTAGCAACAATAAAAATAATATCAATAATATCTAGTTCAAGGTAGGAGTTAGATATAATATTTCGGTGATCATTAATCAATACTTTCTTTCATCAGCCTTAGGTGATTCATCATCCTTAATCATCTTACATATAGTAACCATAGGTGTGTATACAATTTAGCATTTCTCATCCCAATTTTTTTAAATATTTCTTTCACATACTTTGATTGTGAAACAAATATGTACCATCACTCATTTTATTAACTTGTAAGGCCCAAAAGGAATTCATTTCCTCAATCAAGCACATTGTTAGCACACAAATTTTAAATTTAATTATATCCTTAGAAATCTCTTTTAAGCCTTGAATCATTCAAATTTTTGCATATTATTCCTTGATCTTAACTCATGAAAGTATCTTTATTCTGTATACATTTTATCATGAGAATAGTTACTACTAGTTTTTTGTATGTAGGTTGAAGAAGCTCTCATTACCAGTTCTTATCCATCTGTGATCTGGTGCTAGAAAACCAACCATCAGATGGGTAGCTTAAGGCTTGCAGTTTTATAAGGTGGTGTGGATATATGTATTCTTAAAGTTGAAGTTTGAAGGAGAGAAAGCTTATTAGACATTTATAATAATGATTAAAAATGTAAATGTAATCATGAATATCTATGAAGGTCCTTTACCTAATGCCTACCAAGATTACCTAGAAGAAATGACACATGTTCTCTATATTGGTTTTCATGGATGGAATTTCACTTTGAGAAGTTTTTTCAAAAATTATGCTTCAAATTTTGAAGTACCACAACCAAATCTACCAAAAGAAAGGAAAACAGGGAAAAATGGATCTCCTACTTGCAAAAGAGGTTTTGTTCAATTGATGTGAACTAATTATGTAGCTTACAAACATTTGTGTGCATGAGGAGAAGCCAAAATTTATACTGATAGAGATTCACATTATCAACAAGAGTCATCATGATTGTAACACTTAGAGTGAAATAAAAAAGAGTGATCAGGATAAAATAAACCAAAGGAGAGACATGGAATTAGGAAAAAGAACATATCAGCATGAGCTAGGCCGATGTGATAAAAAGAGTAAAAGAAAAACAACGAACCGGTATAACACATACTGATAATATCCATCAACAAGACATACATTAGTGGCAAAGAGAAAATATTTTTTTGATGATAGTCGATAAGGGTATCAGTATGAATTTCTTCGAATAATACTAAAGAAAAGGAGCTTATCGATAGGGGTTATACAAATGAAAGTCATCATAGCTAAATAAATCAAGATATATATTTTTCAAGCTCTTTTGATACCTGATGAATACATTGACACAACTTATATTGATAAAGGATTATTAAGGCCATTGTGAAAAAGAAAGGTGAGAAGACATGTGCTGATAGTACAACATGAGAACATCAGGAGACATCGCACTGATGGAATTATCAACATATAAATAACCATTATTTAAGAATATTTTGAGATATCCCAATCCCTAATGAGATTATTAGGTTGATCTATACTGATAAAGAGAAATATAAAGTCATTATCTTATATGTAAATTATTATCCCAATTGGTAAAGTAGAGATGAGTTATTGTATAATCATCAGATAAATACACAGAGATGTAACCAGTGGTGTATCAGTAAGAATCACCCCACCAAATGTAATCAGTGTAACAATCATTATTAGGATAGCATTCTAATAGACTGGCCAACTCTCGATGAGCCTATCAGTATTACCTATGTCGATTCTAAGATGAAACAAAGGCTTTAGAGAAAAAAGAAGAGGGTTATGCCAATGGTGCCGAAAGAAAACACATGTTAGTGGAGCCTACACTGATAAAGAACCATTTTCTTGTTAGTTTAAAATTCAAAATGGAGACACAAGGATTTCTATTAAATGCACACATCGTGTAGATCCAGGGATTAACATGAGGCAAATTTATGAGATCCTTATCATTAAAATTTATTACTTTGATGCAATCAATATATAATTGAAGT
Source organism: Chamaecyparis obtusa (assembly GCA_027943335.1). NCBI lineage: Eukaryota > Viridiplantae > Streptophyta > Pinopsida > Cupressales > Cupressaceae > Chamaecyparis > Chamaecyparis obtusa. Next base: position 56,101 of record BSBK01008103.1, on the reverse strand, counting down.
TGTCTGACACATAAATTTGCATAATTAAAAGAAGTTGTAGACAATGAAGTAATTTGTGCAAGAGATTACAATTGCAAAAATAGAGGAGTCTATCTCTTCTATGAAGAAAAGACCAAGCATGAGTACATAATAAAATGAAAATAAGACTAAAACATAAGAGAGTGTCCTAGTAAGAAAGCTAAAAAAGGACATGATTTACCAAATGTAGGATCTGAGCCCTAATTTAAGATGATCTACGAAACATTTCCTAGAAATAGACTAATTGGAAGACAAATTAAAAAATGTTTAAGAAATTTGGACTAGGGTTAGAGGTTATAAGCTTTTCCTATTTCATTATTTACAAAGAGACAAAGAGATGTCATTCTATAATTCATGGATGAAAGATTTGGGTAAGTTGAATGTGCCAAATGTCTTTGGGAATTTGAAAGTGTTAGAACTTTTGGTGAGAAATTATAATTCAGTAAGAAGGTGTATTCAAGATCCTATTGGAAATGTTTTCATTAGTTTTTCTATAGAGACTCTAAATGATTTTTTAACCTCGATCATAGTTGTAGTATACCATTATCTTTTGTTGATCTAGAAGAATAATATCATAGTATGGATACTACGTACACTATCTAGAAGTTATCCATTCATAAGAAGATATATGGAAAACTAACAACACATGATGAGTCACCCTTTATCCTATGCCTTTTTAGGAACTATTTGCAGTATACCTATATGTCTTATGACAATTGGGAGGAATATAATTACTTGAAATTATTAGTACTAGGTCTATGGTATTTTATTTAGACATTAAAATGTATGAACCAAGACCCTTTGACAAGAGACATATGTGGCAAGATAATTAAAAAAAAACCTCAAGAGCAAAGAAGGAGAAGAGAAAATTTTACAATTATGGACTTTTGTGTGGGATTATAGATACCCTAAGTCAAATTATATTATGTTTGAAGAGTGGATTGTGAAACCAATTTATCAAATGTAATGGTTTCCTATGATAAATCTATTTTTAATGAATTCAAAATACTTATAAGGCCAAAATAGTTTGATAAGAGAATGATTTTGGATCATAAATGGGGAGATTGGTATGTCTATTTGGATTTCACATGCTTCATAATTTATAGATTTGAAGGAGCCCCATACATGCTACTAAGTATTCTTCCAAATAGAATTACATACTTGGATATTGTGAGGCAATTGACAATTTCAAATGCAAAGCATTTTGGGGATTTGCACAAAGAGAATTTCCTGCCAGGTATTGTTAGTTTTGGATATTTACCATTGTATCCACTAAAGCATATGAATTAATTCATAAACAAATGTTGGATTAATTCTTTTTGATGCAACATTATCCAAGGAATAACTATGATTTAGAAGGATACATCCATTCATGTAAGAAGAAATATAATTTGGGAGATTGATTGCATGAGGTTGTGGAGACAATGGTTATTTTTAGGAATCTGAAGGAAGAAGATGCCCAAGAAGAAATTATCAAATATAATAGAGAGATGGACAAAAAGGTACAACAACTAATGCAAATGGAGTCTAAAGAAGAGATATAGAGGAAAATAAACTTGACAAAAGATAATCCATTTATATGTTACAAAAAATGATGTGAAAAAGGAACCTAATAAATATGACCAAATTGTAACCAAGCTGGAAATTCATAAAGACACCAGATTGGATGAGTTATCTTTTTTTTTTTTTCAGATGATGTTTTTGTGAGGTCTAAAGAATTTAAATATTTTTTTTAATATCAAAGATAAGAAAATCAGGGAATCTATCCCTAATATTACTCTGGAAAATGAAGAAGAATTTCTTAGAAAAATTAAAGATGATATTGAGGATGGTAGTAAAAATAAAAATCCTTAGAGGGGTAGGCAATTGTTGACAGAGGCTGGTGTAATTCTATTTCCTAGTTGGGATCTTAGTGCCTCTTTTATATTCGATCTAGTTTTTTGCATTCAGACAATAAGGATCTCAAGTTAGATATTGAAAGTGTAAATGATGTTTTCATTGGTTCTAGATTTGAGCAAGATGAAGAGGCTTTACTATTGTGGGCATTATACCCACCAAAAAAAGACCTAAAATTATTGTTGTTGACAAAGCATTTGGACACATTGTGAAATTTAAGATAGGATAAATGGACCCTATAGTCTTCATTGACATAGGTGTTGATGTGTCAAAATTCAATAGAGAATATATGATAAGAGTGGTGAGGTAAATGGCTCAATATAAGGATATGTATAAGGAAAGATCTAGAATAGGTGGACAACCTATACCCATGCTACCATCATCAAACAATTTAAAGTGAAAAATAAATGTGACAAAATTGAAAAGGAAAATAAAAATTGCTCAAATAGATTGAAAGTGTTAGAAATAATACTATTTCCTTCATGTTGAATAAGAGGTGTAGACACCTAAAAATTGTCAAGACCTTGTCTTGATATAATACTTTTGGGGTATCATAAAAATTATCTCTAGAGAGACCACTATCAGACTTACAAATTTTATACAGTGATGCCTCTTCATTAACAAATGTGTGTAGTACCCCATCTTTGAAATTATTTTATTCTCTTACAGGTGCACTAATAGAATCTCCACCTTTTTTAAGCCAATTCTTCTTTCTTGACCTAGGTAACTCTTCTAGATTAACTTCTCAGTGTCTCCCGAAAAAATCTCTTATGTTTTTTCTTTTGTCGATAGTTTTTAACTTGTAAACACACTAGTTCTAATATTTTGAGTCACCACCCATGTTTAATGGGAAATTTTTAGAGACAAATCTTGAAAATCTAAAGAAAATCTCAAACAGAACAGGAAAAAAACAAGAACCTAGATAGAGATGAAAACTCACCACACTAACTTTGCACAGACTAGCTAGAGATTCTTGAAAGCTTTTAAAACTTTGTTGGGCTCAAATTAGTATGGGTTATTAAACAATAACTAGCTATATCCTCCTCAGCGGAGTCACCATTTTGTTAGATCCTCTTTCTTCCTACAAATTTCTACCTTGTTTGACAACTTAATATCCCCGACTCTAAAAACCCACTTCAAATTTGACAAGAAAAAGAACCAATTAACAAGGACTAAGAGATTGCCTTAATGCTTAGGTGGGTATACCTTAGGATTCAATTCTTAAAGGAATCCTTGTAAAACTTATTTGCGTTTATCCAACACAAATATTAAGCATTAATATCTTTGAAACATTGACTGAAAGATTTTATCATTTATAATTTGATTGATGATGAAGAACTACCTCTTAAGAATAGACCAATGTCTTATTCTAGGGTATAGAGCCAAACAAAACATACATTTATAGAAAAATCTAACTCAAACACACCCAGAACCAAGAATAAATACTTTGTAGATTATTCCTCACTCTCACACTCAGACATCAAATTCTCATAAGAACTATTAATTCTCTGAAATCATCCCTAAGAATTACCCCCTCCTCGAAAGGAACTCAAAAATAATCTCACAATATATTTTTTAAACCATACATTAAATTGCTTTGCAAAATTAACATATAAGAACTCAAGATCAAAACAAGAAGACATTCACAAACATGAGATGGGATTCCAATATATTTTCATGAAAAAATTCCTATATCAGTACATTGAAAATGGGAAAAGGCCAAAACAAAAACTGTAGATCAAAATTATCTCTCTATCTAGTTACAAAATTCACCATCCTTAAAACAATACAAAGACCTACTATATATAGCAATCACTAGCCATCTTGGAATCCTAGAAGAATTAGGATGCAAAAAGATTTAGATGGATAGGGAGAGAGAGATACTAGAAGAAAAAAATAGTTACAATGATTACAAAACATGGAGAACAAACTTAAAAAGTATCTTCTCAATCATTTCAAATCTTCAACAGGTGGCACCTTTTTCTGCATGTGTTCAAGGTAGCTTCAAAAGTGGTATCATAGATAATGACCACAAATCAGCTAACATACATTATCATTTTTATGATAGCTACCCTCCATGTGCTCAATGATTAGGTGCTAGATGTTTCTTAGTCCTCGTCCATGGTCACCAAATCTACTGCAGTTGGCTTCTTCTTAGGCCTTGTACTCTTGTCCCATGATGCAACCTCTTCCTCAATTGGCCATGTGTATTATTTTAAACTCTGAAGCTACTTCACCTACCTCTCCCAATGGTAGTTTTTTATGGCTTTGGTGTCTATGAAAAACCTTGTGCAATTGGTCTCCACTTTGAGCATGTCATCTAGGAATTGATTAAACCTATTCATGTCCAAAGTAACATCATTATTCAAAAAGGATTCCAGCCCTGTTAGCAAAGCATCCATGTCACTTCTCCACTCCTCAATAATCTTGATGTCACCATCTTCCTTGTGTAGTACAGGCATATATTTACTGAAACTAGGACTGAACATATCCATTTTAGACCTGATTTGGTTTTCTTTACCTTTGAAAAAGGACAAGGTTGCATTGATCCATTCTATCTTTTCTCCAACTTCCCCAACTAACTCAGGGATATGATTCCTATGTGGCTGCAATATCTCTAATTTCTCAAAAAGTGCACCCATACTAGACTAGATGCTGAATAATGTCTCCAAAGTAGCCATTGCATCCTTGGCATTTTCATTTGTATTCTGTAACATCTTGAATGAATAATGGATTAAATCTATGTTTCCCTTTATTTCCTGGCATCTATGTTGCATGATCTTTGACACGGCACTAAGGGCCATGTCTTGCTAATCCTTATCATTTTTTTCAACTACCACATCAGGATCCTCTGCCACTAGAAGTACATAAGCTTCAATTTCAAGGACTAGAGAGGGGGAACAACCTTAGAAGATTCTTCTAATTTGACCTTAAGGTCCTCAATTTCTTCCTCCATGACCTTGATCTTATTAGGCCCTTTTATCTATCTTCAGCTAATACAATAGCCTCATCAAATAGTCTTCCATACTTGTTGAAAAACTATGAAGTCCTTGCCTCATTGAGATGTGAAAAATGTGTTACAGAATTGGAGACTTCAAGGTCACTTGTGTTCTGCACAATCCAAATTATTTTATCTCCATCCATCTTCTCTACAACACTGACAAGAGAAGGATTTTGAGTCCTTGGGGCAAGAGACCACATTGCTAATGTTTGGGACCTTGGATCATATTTGCATCCCCTTATCATTTCCCCAATTTGTGTCTCATGAGACAATTGGGCATCTGGTTGCTTCTTGATTTGGTTTATGATAAAAGCCAATGCCAGATCCCATCCTGGGACAATTAACATCCCACTTTATTTGACTAGTTGCTTAGTCTCATCCACAATTATGTTCTTTGAGCTAGGATCATATGTGGCTAGGGCCTGCAAGGCCTCATTTTTAGGTTTAGTCCCATCAGCTATTTGGACTTGACTACTTAACTCATGTTTCTTTTTCCATATGAGGAAGTTTTTGAGTTATACTCTCTTGATGAATTCATCATCTTGTAGCAGCTCCTCTTGGTACAATTCCCTTTCATCCTTGCACATCTGGAGGGGAAATTCCACCTCCTCTTGGGTTTCCTTTTTCTTTCCTTCCCTTATTTTTTTCCTCAATTGGTGATGGTAAGGCCTATCACCAGGAATAAGGGAAGCTACCCTATTAATTCTTTTCTCTAAATCTTTCCTCCTTGATGGTTCTCCTTTCTCAAATTTTTGCCTTTTTTAAGGAGGCTCACTTAGGTCTTCTTTCATTGAAGCATCTTGTTGCTATTCTTGAACATGAGGCTCATTGTCTTGAGGAGGACTAGCTTCCTCATATGACCCATCACTACCTTCCTCGTACTTAGAAGATGAGTAATTCTTTTTGAACTCTAGCTTCTCATCAAGCTGTGCCTCTAGTTGGTCAGATAGGGTGTCATACATCCCTATCATCATGTTTATTTTTGTGATGTATGGGAGGATAGGGAAAAATCCTCCAAAGGAAATTCCAACCTTCTTTAACTGAACCTTTAAATCCAAATGGTCATAGAACTTATTAAGCCTTTTTCCAACCTCATCCTCATCCTCCAGGTTCCTGACAACATCTTCATCATCCAACCTATCATGGTCATGGATATTGATGATACTGAGAATCAACAGCTTCTTAGCACTTTGATGAATTCTTCAGAGTCAACATACCTCAAATCTATTATGTTCATCTTAAACTAACCCAACCACATACTAAGACCAGGCAGGTCCCTCTTTCCAACTCTGAAATTTGTCACCTTGAACTATTGAGGGGTGAAGGTTCCCTTTATATTTGAAGCTAGGTTCTCCTTATTAGTCCATATCAATTTCAAAATAAATTCCATTAAGGCCACTCTTGGTGGCACAAACCTTGGGAGTATATGTGGGGCTTGGGGGAAATCATAGACTCTGATGAAAGTAAAAGTATTTCCCAAGTAAAAATCACCCCAATTATGATCACTAGGCCATTTATCAACATACTCACAAGGTTTTAGCAGCCTAAGCACCTTGATAGGAAGCCTAACAATATTTGTACCCATTAAATTCATAATTGGATTAACAATCCAATTTTGGAAACCAAAAAAATCATTTTCATTGGAATTATAATTCCAAACCCTCAACCAAAGTTGAACTAGGTTTGGCTCACCATTAATCATCATCCTTGGTCTCAGCATGTTTACCTCCATATGGTTAATATTATAGGACAGGATCAAGTGCATCAACAGGGAGTAATGCATGAACTTGGGTGGCTGATTATCTTCTCTAATGATTATCAAACCCTCATGAATTCTATCCATTACATATTGGATGTAATCATAGTCTATGTTGACATGTGAATTCTGTATGTCCAGAATGATCATTAGTGATCCTGCATGCATTTTATCTACATCTCCATATATACCCAACACCCTACACAACCCATATGCTAAAATATTTCATGTAGAAATGGAGATCTTTGAACTCATAGGGTGCATTCATCTTAGCAAGCAGAGGGCTATGTAATTCCCTATCTTTGGCATAAATTGGATGATCTGAGACTTCACCAAGTTTAACTTCTTTCTATACTGTTATTTTTCTTTTCTTAGATCAATTTCCATAGAGGAAGAGGCATGGGCACCAAAGGCCTTCATGAATGACCCTCAGTCTAGAGAAACTGATGCAGGAGCATCCTGGGTGTAAGAGCAATCTTGCATCACCCAAAAATATTTCTATTTTTGTATTCAATAAGGGCTACCTTGTGCAGAGTTGCTATTTATGGAAACTTACTATTTTTAGTAAGTTGGTCTTACGATCTTGGAATGTCTAATTTTACATATGGAGGTTCGTCTCGGTCATATCAGCCTGCCAGCAAAGTTTCATGGCTAGATTAGGTGTAGTTTTGAAGATATTGAAGATTTTCGGTATTGGCAGCAGGGTACAGAAACTTTGAACTCAGTTTTGAAGGCTTTAGAGGCCTCGGATGAGGTTGAAAATTTGGGTGATGGGTGCTTTGCGCAGGTCAAGCCTGTAGAGCGCTTTGTGGCATTTCCGAAATGGGGTTATAATAGTCAATCGGGTCAACTGGTGATGACTTATGGTCTCCGGAAGTCGGGCCACCTGAAATGGCGGAAAATAATTTTTTTTCAAAATTTCTGTTTAGGTTTCAAAACTCATTTTGAGCCAACTTTGATGTAATAAATTGTAAAATAAAATAATTCTAAGTTTGGTTGGCCCTAAGGGCTAAATTTCTAGAACCTTCTCGGGTGGTGGAAATTGCCTATATAAAGAAGGCCCGTAGTGTTGTTTAGGCAGTTCTGGGTAGTAGATCTGGGTATTGATTCGAGGCTTTGTCCTACAAAATATTGTAAGGGAATGCCCATGTGGCTTTGCATATTGTAATTCTGAAAGTTTGTAATTCCACATTTGTGGAGATAATAAGAAGCCAATTTTCTGTTCTTGCATATTATTGTTGTTGTTTCTCTATTTCTGTTATGTGTTTGTGGTATTAAGGGGAGCACCCTTCATCAAGTGGTATCAGAGCAGGAGTTCTTGAGTGTGTAAACCGATCACCGACTGTGAGGTAGTTTGCACCAGGGCCGTGGTTAGGGTTTCAGCGCGCATCGTGAAAATGCCTCCACGAAGAGAACGTGGCAGAAGGGCTGGTGTTGTGACACCTGAGGTTAGAGAGCTGCAAAGACAAGTACGAGTATTGCAAGAAGAGATTCGCAGAGGAATGAATCTTAATGTCAGAGACGAAAGCGAGGATGAAACTGAAGAAGAATATCAAGAAGGAGAAGCTGAAGTTGTGAACCAGGAGGAAGAAAGACTTTTTCGGGCGATTTCCAAGATTGGGAAAAGACCTAAGATTGAGGTTCCTACATTTTCTGGGAATCTTAACCCAGAGGAATTGATCGACTAGATCAATGAATGTGAGGAATATTTTGAGTATGAAGATGTTGAGGATCCTGATAGGGTCAAATTTGTGAAGGCCAGACTGAAAGGTCATGCGAAGATTTGGTGGCAAGAGATTCAATTGGAGCGAAATAGAAGAGGGAAAGATAAAATCACAAGATGGGAGCAGATGGTGGATAAATTGAAGTGACAATTCATTCTTGTTGATTATGAGCTTGACCTATTAAAGAAAATGCAAAGTTTGAAGCAAGCAGGAAGATCTATTCAGGAGTATACAGAAGAGTTCTATCGACTCCTCATTAGAACAGGCCATGCAGAAGCTGATAAGGAGAAAGTTGCCCGATACCTTAATGGGTTAAGGCCAAGCATTCAGGAGGAGTTGAATCTGGTTCGAATGAACAGTATTGAGGAGGCATACCAATTTACCCTAAAAGTAGAGGAAAAGCTGAACAAGAAGTTTGAGAGTAGACAAAATGGAAGAGGTCACGGTGGACGATCTGGTGGACGGTCATATGGTGGCCGAAATGAAGATCGGAAAAAGAAGGATGAGGCCAGTAGCAGCCAGAATCAAAGAGGAAATAATTCCAATCATTTCCAAGATCAGAATAATAGAGATCAGAGGGGAAGAGGAAGAGGACAAGGTTCAGGAAGAGGAGGCTTCCGTGGAACGTGTTTTCACTGTGGAGAAGAAGGTCATAGGGCATTTTAATGTCCTCAGCGCCAAGGCAGAATAGATAGGAGAAATGAAGGCCAGGCCAGAGTTGCACATGTAGATGAAGATGCTAGATCATCAAATTCTGAAGATGCTGAAAGAGGAGAAACGTTGATTAACAGAAGAGTCCTGTTGAGTGGTGAGAATGAACCTGAACAAAGGAGGAACCTGTTTCGCACTAGATGTAAGTGTGAGGGTAAATGCTGTGATGTGATTATTGATAGTGGAAGCACTGACAATTTGGTGTCAGAAGAGATGGTGACAAAGTTGAAGCTCAAGAGATAGAAACACCCACATCGATATCGGATTGCCTAGGTGCAGGATGACCACAAGGTCATGGTCAGTGAACAGTGCCTGGTAAAGTTCAAGATCGGCGGGTACCAAGATGAGGTACTATGTGATATAATATCTATGGATGCATGTCATATGTTGTTGGGTAGACCGTGGCAGTTTGACAGATGTGCTGTACACGATGGTCGTGCGAATACCTATTCCCTAACAAAGGATGGAGTGCGGCATAAGCTGAAGCCATTGAAGGAGACCAAAGAAAAGGTATGTGGTAATGCAAGAATAACTTTTGTTGATGGAAGAAAATTCCTAGATGGTATGAGGCATGAGCATGTGTGTTTTACTTTAATTCCAAAAGCTAGTAAAGAAGAAGTAGAGGATGTACCTGTAGAGGTTGCAGATTTGTTGAAGGAGTTTCAGGATATTGTATCTGATAATGTACCTGATGGATTACCACCGGTAAGGAAGATCAGTCATCAGATGGATTTGATTCCAGGAGCTAGTTTTCCAAACAAGGCAGCACACAAAATGACACCAGCAGAAAGTGAAGAGTTGAACAGACAAGTACACGAGTTATTGCAGAAGGGGTTGATCTGAGAGAGTCTGAGTCCCTATGCTGTACCAGCGGTATTAGCACCAAAGAAGAATGGAGAATGGAGGATGTGTACAGATTCCAGAGCAATAAACAAGATCACAATGAAGTACAAGTTTCCATTGCCACGAATGGATGATATTATGGATTGTTTGAGTGGAGCTGTGTATTTCTCAAAGATAGATCTGAAGAGTGGGTATCACCAGATTTGGATCAGAGAAGGAGATGAATGGAAAACTGCCTTCAAGACAAAGGAAGGACTGTATGAGTGGCTAGTCATACCTTTTGGGCTAACCAATGCACCGAGCACTTTCATGCGGCTCATGAATGAGGTTCTGAAAGAATTTCTGGGTAAGTTTGTCATTGTTTACCTAGATGATATTTTGATCTTTAGTAAGACATTGGAGGAGCATATGATGCATATTTGTATGGTGTTTGAGAAGTTGAGAGATGAGAAATTGTTGATTAATTTGAAGAAGTGTAGTTTTGTGAAGAAAGAGTTAGTGTATTTGGGATTTGTAGTTTTAGCAGAAGGTCTAAAAATGGACCCAGAGAAGGTACATGCTATCCTTGAATGGCCTACTCCAAGGAGTGCTACTGAGGTAATATCTTTTCATGGTTTGGCTAGCTTTTACAGAAAGTTTATCAAAAATTTTAGCAGTATTTGTGGACCCTTGACTGAAACAATGAGAGGGGATAAAAAAGAGTTTAAGTGGACTAATGGGGCAGAAAAGAGTTTTCAATTATTGAAATAAAAAGTTACAGAACAACCTATTTTAGCACTTCCAGATTTTAATAAGGTGTTTCAAGTAGATTGTGATGCTAGTGGTATTGCAATAGGAGTTGTTATGAGCCAAGAAGGTAAACCTGTTGCTTATTTCAATGAGAAGTTAAATGATGCCAAGAGGAAATATTCTGTTTATGATCAGAAATTTTATGCTATAGTTCAGGCATTAAAAAAGTGGAGACATTATCTGCTTCCTAAAGAGTTTGTCTTGTATACTGATCATCAAGCTTTGCAATTTTTGAATAGTCAAGGAAAGTTGAATCAGAGGCATTTGAAATGGGTTGAGTTTTTGCAGAGTTATACATTTGTTTTGAAACACAGGAGTGGAAAGTCTAATAGGGTTGTGGATGCCCTTAGCAGAAGGCAACTATTGCTAACAGAAATGCAGATTGAAGTGGTTGGGTTCAAAGAACTCAAGAATTTGTATCCAGAGGATCCTGATTTTGGTGAAGCTTGGAAAGCTTGTACAGAACCTGTTACTCTAGACAGGATGAAATGGCTGGATTTTATCATCCAAGATGATATGCTATTCAGAGGGAGTCAGTTGTGCATTCCACGAAGTTCTATGAGGGAGAATCTCATCAAGGAGAAGCATAGTGGAGGATTGGCTGGACATTTTGGTCGTGATAAAACTCTTGGTTTGGTTAGTGAGAATTATTATTGGCCACAGTTGCAGCAAGATGTGAAGAAGTTTGTATAGAGTTGCAGAGTATGTCAGATGGCGAAAGGAGTGAAGCAAAATACAGGGTTGTATCAGCCATTACCTGTACTAGAGAAGCCTTGGGAGGATATTAGCATGGACTTTGTTCTTGGTTTACCGAGGACTCAGCGGGGACATGATTCAATTTTTGTGGTGGTTGACAGATTTTCAAAGATGGCACATTTCATTCCCTGCAAGAAGACTACTGATGCTGTTCATGTAGCAGAATTGTTTTTCAGAGAGGTAGTGAGACTACATGGTTTGCCAAAGACCATAGTTTCAGATCGAGATACTAAGTTTGTTGGATATTTCCGGCGGACATTGTGGAAGAATTTGAAGATAGATTTGAAGTTCAGTTCATCACATCACCCACAGACTGATGGACAGACAGAGGTGGTGAACAGGAGTTTGGGAAATTTGCTGAGGTGTTTGGTTGGAGATAAGCCAATGGGATGGGATTTGATTTTACCACAGGCAGAATTTGCATACAATAATTCTGTGAATAGGAGCACTGGTAAATCACCATTCCAGATTGTATATGGAAGTAGTCCAAGAAATACATCTGAATTGAGAAAGATAGATAAAGGAGAAATAAGTAGTGCTGAAGCTGAAGATTTTGCAGAACACTTGAAGAACATCCATGAGGAGGTGAGGAAGCATATTACCAAGATGAATGCGCAGTATAAGGCTAAGGCAGATGAGAAAAGGAGGCATAAGGAATTTCGGGTTGGAGATGAAGTCATGGTTCATTTGCGGAAGGACTGATTTCCGGTTGGTACATATAACAAGTTGAAAATGAAGAAGTTTGGGCCATGTAAGATACTGAGGAAGCATGATTCAGGAAATGCATATGAGGTAGAATTGCCTACCGAGCTGAATATTTCACCAGTGTTTAACATTTCAGATTTGACAGAGTATCATGAAGGAGGTGTTGAAGATGAGGTTGCAGCAGCATAGTGGAGTATTCCAGCAACCAGTTCAGATATCAAGGAAATTGAAGACATACTGGACAGTCGTGTTGGTAGAAGCACAAGGAACAGGACATATGAAGAGTATTTGGTCAAATGGAAAGGACGACCTGTTGAAGATTCATCATGGCTAACAAAGGAGGAGGTTAACCATCTTGGTTTTCCTCTGCACACCTGAGTCGTGACAGGGTCACTTCTCAAATTACCCCAGGTGTCTGATGCAGGAGCATCCTGGGTGTAAGAGCAATCTTGCATCACCCAAAAATATTTCTATTTTTGTATTCAATAAGGGCTACCTTGTGCAGAGTTGCTATTTATGGAAACTTACTATTTTTAGTAAGTTGGTCTTACGATCTCAGAATGTCTGATTTTACATATGGAGGTTCATCTCGGTCATATCATCCTGCCAGCAAAGTTTCATGGCTAGATCAGGTGTAGTTTTGAAGATATTGAAGATTTTCAGTATTGGCAGTAGGGTACAGAAACTTCGAACTCAGTTTTGAAGGCTTTAGAGGCCCCGGATGAGGTTGAAAATTTGGGTGATGGGCACTTTGCATGGATCAAGCCTGTAGAGCGCTTCGTGGTGTTTCCGAAATGGGGTTATAATAGTCAATCGGGTCAACTGGTGATGACTTATGGTCTCCAGAAGTCAGGCCACCTGAAATGACAGAAAATAATTTTTCTTCAAAATTTCTGTTTAGGTTTCAAAACTCATTTTGAGCCGACTTTGATGTAATAAATTGTAAAATAAAATAATTCTAAGTTTGGTCGGCCCTAAGGGATAAATTTCTAGAACCTTCTCGGGCGGTAGAAATTGCCTATATAAAGAAGGCCCGTAGTGTTGTTTAGGCAGTTCTGGGTAGTAGATCTGGATATTGATTCGAGGCTTTGTCCTACAAAATATTGTAAGGGAATGCCCATGTGGCTTTGCATATTGTAATTCTGAAAGTTTGTAATTCCACATTTGTGGAGATAATAAGAAGCCAATTTTCTGTTCTTGCATATTATTGTTGTTGTTTCTCTATTTCTGTTATGTGTTTGTGGTATTAAGGGGAGCACCCTTCATCAGAAACCATGGCATATTTGTCACTCTTCCTAATATTTTTTGACACAGGGTCATAATTCCTGGCCAACTCAATTAATAAATCTACATCTAGGAAGACATTAGAGACAATGATTTTGGCCATGCCTAACTTCCAGGCATTACACACTGGGATCTTTTTGACTTGGTTACTATAAAAATAATTGAACAAGTGATAACCAAAGCATGAAGGAGTGATTGGATCCCTACAATTTTCCATAGAATCAGAAAAGGTCGCATCATTTACCTTTTTATTTTGAGTTGATCCTGGAGCAAGGTGATGAATTCTTCTAAGTAATTCATTTTTAACTTCTTCTCCTCTCTTGAATCTTTGGACCCTTCATTTGATGATACCCTACTCGACTCTGGCTAACTCATTTTGAAAATTCTAAAAATAGTTTGTTTGCAACTAAGCACTGAAATATCACCTTTCACAAATGCAACTGCACTATCTCTTAATAAGGCACTTCTCAATTGTAGCTCTCTAAATGTCTAAAAATTTGTTAAGTGTAAGAAAAGGAAAATGTCTTGTCCTTATATCATTGTCAAATGAATGCAAAGAACTTGTTAAGATCACAAAAAATCCTTACACAATCACCTCAGAATTCACTTCTGTGTATAACCAATTTCAAATTAGTTATCTATGGCGTGTGAGATTGACATGTGCATTTAATTGTTTGAAAGAAATAAAAAAGGCCATCATTGTTTTCTTCCTGTCATAAACCCTTGAAAATTGCTAAAAACCCTTATTTAATGCTAATTGGCTGTTACATTTTTTTCCTTTTCCAACTAATCCATGTAATTTTTATACGCCAAGCACTTTCCTTTTCTTTATTGCCATGAAAACTAACCACACCTCTTTCTGGGGATTCAATGATTGAAACTTCCTCATGATCTCTGTATACTTTTCTTAACCTAGATTTGATCATGAGATTTAGCGACTAAAGCATATCTCTCAATCTCTAAACTTTTGATCTAACTAGGGTTCCATTACAAGATTAAGTGATCAAAGGATTCACACAGTCTCTAAGCTTTCAACTTAACTCACATTTAATCATGAGATTCAGCAACTGAAGCAATCTCATAATCTTAGAATAGTAGCTATAACTCAGGTTTTGTTATGAGATCTAGAGATAACACATATCTCGTAGTCACTGAATACTTTACTTAACCCTAGATTTGTCTCAAGATTCAATGATAGCTATTCATCTTAATCTTTATCTACGGTGATCTCTTAATTGCTAAATGTTTCATGCCTTAACCATGAAATTACGAGACTTGGAGATAACTTTGATTCATTTACTCTTTAACCTTGTTGCTAAATCTCTGAATGTTTAGCAACTAACCATTGGCATCTTGAGATTCAGAGATGACTATGCTTTCCAAGTCACTAGATATTTTGACTTAACCTTCAACCATTTGGAGATCACGCAGAAACCACTATCTCATGGTCTCAAAATATTAGGCTTAACTATGGTTATATCCTAAGAATGAGCGACTAAGACATATCTCACAATCTCATTATCTTTTCTTTAACCATGGTTCCATTCTAAGATTAAGAGATAAGCCATTATCTCTAAGTCGCCAAATATTTCTCATAACCCTGACAAGTTCTTGAAATTAAGCACCAGCCCTTAATCCTACTTATAATCTACAATCATCACCCAATCTCTGAATATTTCAAAACTTAACTACTACCTTGTGAGATCAAGGGAAGCCCTCGTGCTAGATTGTTGAATGCTAACAAGTAAATGCCAAATATCATGAGACTTGGAGAAAGCCTTTTTGCCAAGTCACTAGATGAAAACAACTAACTGCCTGACACTTGGAGATTAAGAGATAACCATAAAGACATTACTTAGTCACTTAATCTCCTAATCTTTATACTTAACTTTTAAACTTCCCAAGACTTGGAGAAAAGGGAAAAAATAACCATGTGCTAAATAAAAGACTTCAGTGACATGGAAAAGTAACGCACAATTAGACCCTGGGTAGGATTTTTACATTTAGAAAAGGAAAATTTTATAAAACCCTATGAAGAACAATAGGACCTAATTCTCAAGCTAGGAAAATTTCCAAAAGATCAAAAAGGCATGAAAATTGAATAACACACTTGATTCTAACAACTCTTTAACAGTTAGAATTAGATATAAAGGTAAATCTTCCTCCTCTTATTTTCAAGGTGACTTCATCCTTCCTATTTTCCTCTTGCATTGACTGTTATATATCAGATTTGATATCATACATTGTAAGTTATCATTTGTTTATCATAACTTCAGTTCCTTTTATGAATTTACATTATTAATATCATACATTTCATTTCATTCATCCTTTACAATCAATAGAAATTGAAACTAAATTCCCCACTCACTTAAATCTTGCATTAGAATCCCTACATCCTTTTTGGGTTGTGATAATCTAATTTGTTTCAGGGTGAGCCTTTGGGAGAGCATTTTCCATTGCACACACACACACACACACACACACACACACATATATGGATTGTCCCACAATAGTGAGTCCCACTTTTTGGCCAACTTTGACATAAAGTTCAACATTCTGAGAAAAAACTTCACTTTCGAACATTTGTTGCCACAAAACTATTAGGAATTTGAAGATCATGTAAACTAGAGTCTTTTAGAATTTTCTTTCTAATTTCTACATATATTTAAAAAAAAATAAAAAATCATTTAAATTCATTTTTCCTTTTCCTAAAAGTGGTTTGAGTGAAAAAACTATGTTTTTAAGGAGTTACTATCACTTGGATCAACATAACTTTTTTTAAAATATGATAACGATGTAATTATTTTGAGATTATATTTTTAACTTCAATATCTAAAGGATGCAATTGGTTTTATTCATTTTGGATCAATATTTCATAGTTTATTAAGTTTTAAAGTGACCGTAACTGTAATTTAGACATAAGGTCACTTGGATTGCTCTAACTTGATCTGTGTATATCGAAATTCATTTTTTATTTTTTTCATAGAAAGGTAACACAAATACGCTTTTCCTACATATTTTTTATAATTTTTTTTTTATCATTTACTATTGTTTGCGAAGTCTTGAAGAGATAGGTTGTTGAATGACCAAACAACCTATGTTTAGTTAAAGTAATCTTTAAAAGTGACAATGAACTCAATATGTATTAAAACTATATTCATTAGAAAGCTTGTTCTGAATAGCATCATTTGACATTGTTTGTTTGAAAAAATCATCTTGTTTAGTCCTTGTTTCAGACCCCAGAAAACCATTTTTTTGAAGTTTTGTTATTTTCTGAGAGCAAAATTTTAGTTTTGGGGGCTTCGTGTGAAGACCCCCTTTGCACGAAGACACTTGAGGGGCTTCGTGAAAAGACCCCTCACACGAAGCCTCTTAAGTGAAAATACCGGCATAAAGACATCTACCAAAATTTTATCTTGGGTACTTCGCACGAAGTATATACTTCGAGCGAAGTCGGCATGTAAAATGATTTTGTAAATAAAATTTACAATGGTATAAAAGTAAAACATTTTGTTTTTATTTTATATTGAATTGCAATTAATGAATTCACATTTTCTATTGTTGAAGACACTTTTTGAAGGAGGTTTGATATTTCTATTTTTTCAAAGGCATAATTTTGGAGAAGAAAAATATTAGATTAAAGTATTTTTTGAAGAAGAAAATTTTTGTTGACGATCTTGTGGAAGACATTTTTTTGAGCTCGAAGAAATGGGGAACAAGAATGGAAGACAAAGTAAATCTTCTACAAAAAGGTCACCTAGTACTGAACAAAGAAATCGTGAAGTTGCATTGACATATTATCATAAAACTAAAGAAGCTGAAAGACAAGCTGAAGTAGGAGGGTCAAGTCAAGTTGAAGAATTTCACATTGAAGAAGGGTCAGGATTACTCCCTATAGAAGCTCAAACAATTGATATTGGAGAAAGGTCAACATCATGTGCTCCTACTGGTATGGATGAACTTTTAAATTTAGCTCAAACTGTAAAGAAAAATATTAATTATAGAAACTTAGATCATTTACTTACAATGGATGTGGACAATTTGAGATCACTTGCTAATGTTCAACACTTAAGTCTTCCTAAGAAGAGATCAATGAAAATGATAGCAAGAGAAATATTGGGTAAATTTGATAATTTTGAAATACTTGAACAAGCTCAATTGCTTTCACTTATACTTATAAAAAATAAGTTGGAAGGGGCATTCAAATTATTGGGTATAGACACATCATCAAAGAAGAGAAAAGTTGTTGACATGAAAATTGATATGATTGAAAATATTAAGAAAGGTTTGAACCAACTAGGGAAGCGATCTCAAACTATAGATAAGTCCACTACAAGAAAAGTTATCTTGACATCCATTGTAGGTAACACTATGGGATGAAAAAGACAGATATCTTCAGTTTCATCTCACTTTGATTTGAATAGGAAAACAATATCACGATATGTTAATAGGAGAATACTTTTGGATGATAGCACCTTGGAAGGCAATTGGGAAATCATTTGTAGAGCTCCTCATTCTGATAGGATTGATGAAGGAACAAAAAATTTGGTCACAAGATTTTGGAATGATAATACACGGCCTTCATCAAACACTAGAGATGTTATCAGACATAGAATTTCAGCTAATCAATATGAATATCATACGAAACATTGGTCGGACACAACATAAAATCAAATGTATGTGTCATTTTGTAATTCAAATCCTAATATAAAGATTGGACAAACATTGTTTGAAAGATTGAAGCCATATTATATCAGGACAAACAAAGTGTTTGAAACTTGTTGTTGTTGTTATCATATTGAATTTGATCTCCACTATCAGGTTTTTCAAAAGTTTGTAGAAGACTCTTATGGTTTTGAAAAGGCTCCTTCTACTAGATGAAGTGAGTTCATCTCATCCATTTTATGTGACAAAAGAGATGATGTAGCTGGACAAATAAATTACATAAAAGGAATATGCCAAACATGTGCCGATTTGTCTCTTTTTCCTTTGAAAAATGAAAATATTGATGTAACAAAGATGGTAAATTGCAAGAGTTACAAATATGTAAAGAATGAAACAAAATTTGGGAAAGAATCCAAAAGGTTAGAATATGTTGAAGAGGAGATAAATGTTGGAGTATTTATGGAAAAATTTAAAAAATTGATTCAACCCTACATTCATCAAGATTTTTTTGCAAAGTGGAAAGCACAACAATTTCGAACACTGAGAGACAATTTCCCACTTGGAACTATTGTATCAGTTGTTGATTTTGTAGAAAATTATTCTTTTGTTCATCAAAAGGAAATTCAGTTAGAATACTATTTTTCAGAGAAAATTACTATTATGGTACATGTGTGTTATCGACACACACAATTAGATTTGGATAGTATTCAGAGCACATTTGAAGCATGGATCATCAAGAAGGAATATCATTTTTATATAAGTGATGATAGAGAGCATGACATTCATTATGTGGAACACTGCTTCAAGATGTTTTTTGCAAATTTAAAAGAAAGAGGTATAAAAATTGATAAACATTATGTTTGGTCAGATGGATGTGCTGCACAATTCAAATCATTGAGACCATTTTATGCACTATGTAGATATCATCGTAATGAAAGCATACCACATGTCTGGAGTTTCTTTGAGAGTGGACATGGAAAAGGTGAACATGATGGTGCCAGAGCTTGCATCAAACATGCTATATGAAAGTATCAAATGAATTATAAGGGAGTGCATATAAAAAATGCATATGATGTGGTTGAATGGGGAAAGACACATTTTACACCAAATGAGAATGACAGGTCATCAGGATTGACTCAGGCGGTGCCATATAGAAAATTTTGCGAGATAAAATGTATTCACATTTTTAAATTATTTAAAGTGTTTAAAATTTTTATGATATTTTTTATTCAAATTATATTTATATAGAATGTATTATATATGCATTTGTTCAGGTGTGGATAGAAAAATTATGCATAGTTGCAATAGGATAGAAAAGACGTGATCTTTGCATTTAGTTATGAGTAAAAATTGTCACAATTGGATGTTGAACACTAGGGACTACTCATGCTTTTGTTGTCACTACATTGCTGACAATTATGAGGAATGTATCAATCAAGATCGTGGATATGTAGGTGCATGGAATCTAGTGCCAATAGTTGTTACTGATAAATTTGATAGAGATGAAAATGAAAACTTCGATGATGTTCCTTTGATTTCTACTGATTACAATCATATCTCGGGATTGGTCAAAATTGGTAAGTATATATATTTCACATTATATGGTACATTGAGTTGCATGTATAGATAGATATAGATAGATCTATAGATTGAAATAAGTATTTATTTTAAGATCTCACACACATACATATATAAATTTACTATGCAGGAGATGTCTTTGTAGTGATTGCTGAGCATGGAAATGTAGGAGTTGGTTATTATTTACTGCGTTGTACTACAGACAGGATGAAGTTACTTGAACTTGAAGAAAGTGATGGAATGTTGTTCCCCATAGGTTTTTATGTGGTTTACATCAATATATTTGAACTCAATTTGTAAATTTTAAATTTCAACCTTTTAAGAAATTTCAAATTGAGTTTGTTTAAATTTATATATTGATAAAATTTGTGACCTGCAGGTTCAATTGTTTTAGAGGGAACATATTTCAAGAAAATCAAAGTAATTCAACATGGTATTCACTTTGTTGATTATGAACCAGACAATAAGGTGTTTCAATATAGTCACCTAGTAGTTGCCACATCCATTTGTCTTCATATAGTTAAATCTCAACGTGGATGTTGTAAGTGGAGACTAAATAGTGAGGATCATGAGAGAATATTACAGGTTCTCCATGAAAGGTCTAAACCACTTGAGTTGGTCTAAAAAGTATAATATGTATACTTATTTCTTGTGTTAGGACCTACTTGATATCTCTGGATTAAATTTTATTATAATTTGTTTATATATTTAAACATATGATGGACTATAATTTGTTGATATATGATGAACCTATTTGATGGTTCAATGGTTTTAATATATATAATTTTATACATATACTTTGATTATTAAATGATTTTTATAGATTTCATATTAGTTAAAGATTTTATGTATGCTTTGATGAAATTAGTTATATTACGTATGACATGTGTTAGTTCTAGAATTAGTTAGAATAGTTATTATTCATCATATCATCTAAACAAATCATATCATCTAATCAAATAAAACCATGTAATCAAATCATCTAATCAAATTATATATCATCAAATAAAATCATCTATTCAAATAAAATAAAATCATATCATCTAATTGAATAAAATCATATTCATCTAATCGAATAAAACCATCTAATCTAATCATATCATGTAATCAAATAAAACCATCTAATCAAATCATATATCATATCATCTAATCAAATAAAATCATATCATCTAATCGAATAAAATCATATTCATCTAATCAAATAAAACCATCTAATCTAATCATATATCATATCATCTAATCAAATAAAATCATATCATCTAATCGAATAAAATCATATTCATCTAATCGAATAAAACCATCAAATCTAATCATATCATCTAATCGAATAAAACCATCTAATCAAATCATATATCATATCATCTAATTAAATAAAATCATATCATCTAATCGAATAAAACCATGTCTCTAATCAAATAATATATATGTTCAACATGTCTCGAATCATAAACTGAGTCTCAAATAAAATATATGTTCAACATGTCCTAAACTAGGGAGTCATCTAGGCGCATGCGAACAAAGCGACCCTCTGAGTGACTGCCACGAGCATCTTCTGGCTGTGAGACATCAACTAATCCATGCAAATATAAATGCATACATATATATGATAATAATCTAAAATAATTAAAATATTATAAATGCATGTTTAAACTTACATATTTTTAAAACTTACCTGACCACTGCTAGGTGTCACATCTACTGAATCGCTCCTATGAAAAACATCATCTAGCTATAAAGCAGTGACTGACCCCTGCAAATTTAGTGTACAATAGTTGGTTATATACATGTACATAGTAGATATATTATGTAAAGTACTTGAAATATATAAATACATGTGTACATATGCATGCTTAAACATACATATATCTAAAACTCACCTGGCCATTAGTAGGTGTCACATCATGTGGAAGATGCTCTGAGCCCACACTAGAGGTAACATGCTCTGCTAACTGTGCCTACAAAATATTATACATTGAACAAACATCAATACATGTGTGACCTACAATTAATTGTTCACTAAAACTCCTAATAAAAAAGAAGACAATTTTATATGTACCTGAGTCTCAGGAGTAGGAGTATCATCAACACACTACACCATCGTATCAGCAACTGATACTGCATCACCCACACCACCTAAGGCCCTAAACCTCTATAGTAATGAGGAGTGTAGGGGTGACACTAGCTGGGAGGGGAGTGATGTAGAACCTGAACCATCTGGATGCAATAACATATACATAAATGACCCACCATCAGTGCTAATGTCCACCTAACCCAACCCACACAACTGGTCATCAAAAGCATCTAGGCCCTTAGTGGTGATGCATATATATCCAATCTATATACCTGGCTCTGTAGTTATAGAGTGATCTATGCTTGGTGCTCTGCACTATGCTATGCCTGACTAGTAGATGATGCATTCTATGTCGGTGGAACTACAAGACCTTGTGTAAGTGAAATGAAATCCTTGATTGAATGTATGAGGATCCTATGTGTATCAGCAATATGAGAATAGTCCTGCAGGAGATCCTCCAAAAAGTAAAGGGCCATATCTAAAGTACTCTGATGACTGGATAGTGCTCATATCTCACTAGGTATAGGAAGACCTGTAGCTCTATATGTCTCCTCACTCACACTTGCAGTAGTACTAGATGAAGCCTCAGAAGATGATCTGGCTCTACTTGGTCTAGTCAAAATGTATCTGCCCACTGAATCTAAAGTGATCGATGTGGTTGCAAAAGCAATCTCTCCTATACTATCCACAACTCTCCTCTGAGAAGGAATGATGACTCTATCTCTAGTATCAGCCATCACCGGTGTTGGGGATTTTTCTTGAAGGTCAAACTCGGCAAGGGAAAGGCCTTGATTCTTAGTTAAAAGGTCTCCAAGTTTGAAAGAAAGGCCAACTTGATGAGGATTGGATAAGATCCTCCTTTTGCTTTGAGCTCCACTAGACTCAGGCGGGTATTGCCTACAAATAGGTTACTATCTTTTAAGTAAGCTATGGATAAGTGGATTAAATCTTCATTTTCATGCTACTAAGTCTCTCAAACATGTTTCATGGGGTATGATTCTGAAAATAGCTGAGAATGACCTGTTACAGAATATGACTAAGGAAACTACTAATATGACAGCATGAATCAATCGCATAAGGGTGATGAATCCTTCTTCTTTTTATGAGTAAAACTCAAGGAAGGCTAACCTTTGATTCACTCTTCAAGGAATCAACAACTATGGACTATGAAAAACCATCTGGGATAGTCCTATTTTGGTACATGAACATGAAATGAAATGGTATTGGTGATGATAAATTTTGTGTTTGATGACTAAAAGGTGATTATATAATAGAGACTAGACCAGTGCCTAATCCTTTAGGAAGAAGAGTCCAACATAAATCAAATATCTAATAAATACAGTGATATGCCTTACAAACCATATACAATTTGGATAAGATGCCTTACAAACTATCCCCTCAATCCTAGGTTATTATCATCAAGATCTCAACAGATATGTTCATTCCCTGAAATTGCACATAAGGATTTAATCAATTCCTTGAAAGGAACTCATATAAAAATTAGGTAGTTGCCTTACAACTAGCATGTTCTATATGCATTACAAATAGAACATACAAGAATGGATAGATAACCAAGAGACAATAATAGAACTAGGATAAAAACTGTATTGTATTTCATGAAAAGGTATCCACACATACAAGAAAAACTCTTTTCTCAAAGACTCAGAATGAGAATCTGCTATAAACTTGTATTCTTTGCATTCAGCATCAAGGGAATGGAACCAGAGAAGGGAATCCCTTGGATTGCCACAGACTAGAACCAGGAACCAAAAGATTGGAGAATCACAAAGCTTGGAAACTCAGAAAAATCTTGGAACCCCCTGAAATTAGAACTCAAACTACTTATATTACTATCTATCTTGGGATCCTCAAAGAATGCAGGATGCAACAAGCTTCAGATAGCTAAGGTTAGGGTTTCACCCACTAAACCAACCAAATTAATTAGAAATTTATTACAGGGAATGAAAACCAGTTGGCCATGCCTGAGAAAGATTTTCACTCATGGTAGATCTCTGAGAAAGTACTACAAATCAATGAAAATATAAGGAAATTAGTCCTTTTAGCCACCTGCAACATGCCTCGAGAAAAAAAAACCACTCCTTTACAACAAAAAACCCTTCTACAATTAAGCATGGCACCCAGGACCACTCTGCAACAATTGACAACCATTTCCACCCACTCAAGCTACTCAAAAATTGAATTCTGGTACTTCCTATCATTGCAAACCCTCTGCAAATTTTGAATTTGAATCTTAATGGTCACTTTATGGCACCATTAGTGCATTGACTATCCACATTTGAAACTAGATCAACTTTATAACCTGACAATTCGATCCTTTCATCTCGCGGGCTTTATGTCCCAGTCACATTTGGAAAACTGGCAACAAAGGAGTTTCACCAATTCGCAGAACGCTTTTTGCCTCCACTGAATATTTTAGTGATTACGCAACCTTCCTCTGCTGAATCGCCAAACAACTTGGAGTGCCGCCAAATCTTTCTGTGAATGAGCAAACACCTTGAACTTTGTCGGCACCACTAACCTCATTTATCTGGACTGCTAGACATTAGACCTCCATCTGGGCCCGCTTTATGCCATTTTTTGCTGATATCATTCACTGCAATTGTCCGATCATCATTGACATAGGACCCACTACCTTAAGCCTTAGAATCAGATGGCGGGCATAAGATCTCATAGCTCTGACACAACCCATGAGAACTTACACCAACTGTAGATTTAGTCCCTGTCACTGTTCTCCCTAAAAATAGCCCCACTGTGCCACCTAGCTATGACCCACCTCAGACCCTTCTAACAAATCCCTATCATCATCCACGCTAACCAATCAAAAGCTGCCAAATCATGTACACGTAGTAGTGGACCTGCTTTACTTTACCACTTTTGAAAAAGGTGAAATCAATGGCTGGCGCATAATCTCAAACCTTTGACACATCTCATAAGAACTTACGCTCACCATTGATCTACTACAAGTGTCAAGATCCTCTGAGAAGCTCAAAAACTAGGTCCCACTGATAACTGCCAATGTATGACCTCATGGACCAATAAGAATGATCTAATTCACTTCCTTTCTGACACTGGGACCACAACCAACTCTTTGTGCAATCATACTGACACTACTCCACCTGTCTCTGACACATCCAATCAAATACACCATGAAGGTCTGACCTATCATCAGACCCACAACCGAGCACTGAACACATGGAGAATCGGATGGTTGTCTTATGATCTCATAGGCCTACAAGATTCTATGAGATTATAAGACCGCTGTTGATCTTGAATCTTTCACCAATGACGTGAAGCCCGACCTCGCTGTGCTGCATAGGATACTTTGACAAATGAGAGGCTGCCATGTCACAAAATTCAGCAAACAGACACACAAATTTCTTTGTTCATTTTGACAATACTGCCACTTCATTAATCCTTTCGGCCAATAAGGAACCACCAACTGTGCATACATGTCAGGTGGACCCGCCCTTGTTTGAAATGCCACAACCGTGGAAGAATCAACAATCGACACATGATCTCATGCCTTTGACATAGTCCATGAGATCTTATGCCCAATGTAGGATCAACATATTGTTAGTAAGTCAGGCCCAAGAAAATATTACAGCCGTTGGAACATAGGAAATATTTAAAGACTGAGGACTTAGGAAAATAAAGCACCGCCTGGCATGTAGACATAGGAAAAATTAGTCGGGGAGACTTAGGAAATATTAGAGGGGACACCGCTCGACACATGAAAACCTAATTGCGAACCATAAAGTGATTTTTAATAAGCACATGTGGATTTTGAGGTTTTAAGTGACCCAAAAAGGTAACACAAAATTAGAACTGGGCAAGGGTACACTTAGGGTTTTTTCCATACAACAGCTAGTTTTTTGAATTTTGCTAAGGGTTTCAGGGTTTTTGACATGAAAAAAATTGCAGAGAACAATGGAAACAGGATGAGGCTAGGAAATTTTGTAGGTGCCAATAGCCCGTACCACTACCAGAGTCCTCTCCCCAACTAGCTATCTATGAGGCTACACAACTTGATCAACCCTATGATACTGATCATGGTCTACAACCCTATGAAGCCCCTGACCACAATATGCTAGGAAATATAAATAGTTGACCTTGAGTCCCAAATAGAACTCAACGTACAACTGCTATGCAAAATATAATGGAATCTGGTCATTATTTGGATAATGACCATGTGCTACAAGATGTCAACGGTAAATCATACATGAAATTTGAGGTATCACACACCATGTGACCTGATATGCCCTCACCACTCTCATCTCTTCATAATGTGGGAAAACCTCTCATTTGATGGTTTCCTTAGAGGCGAGGCTTTGAACCGTCAGCAAGGAAACATCACCCAAGACCTCCTCCCTCAACTCTTAAAAAATGGCATCAACTGCCTGAGGTGTGAAGGATGAGTGAGACCTCAATCTACCAGTCATAGTCTCCAAACTACTTAATATAGTAGCACACATATCCTTGTATATACCATCCCTTGTAAACCTAGCAATAGATTTTCTACATCGAGCTATCTCCGTATCAGTCATATGAAAAATAGTATGCATATCAAGAGTCTGAGGTGCACCCTGAGCGGCCATCTAGATACATCACATGTGAAAGATAAGTGTTAATAATTAAGTACTTGATTACATGTTATAACTGCATGTAAAATGGAAACAAATATCTAAATATATAGAATTATAGGTCTTATTAGGTCACGCAAATGGCCTTATTAGGTCTTAATGGTCCTAAGATGTACTAATTAGGTCTTAAGGGGTCATAGATAACATAAGAGGTTTTTTTAGGTTCTAATTGAGTCTAATTACCTATCCTAACGTATAGATAAGAGTCATAGAGTGTCTTAATGGGTCGTGGGTAATATAAGTTGTCCTAGACTATCTTAAAGGGTTGTGGGTAACATAAGTGGTCTGAGTCATAATTGGTTCTAATTAGGTCCTAATTGGTTCTAATTGGTTCTAATTGAGTCATAATTGGTTCAAATTGAGTCAAATTGCCTGTCCTAATTAGTTAGGTCTAGTTAAGTCTAATAGGTCCTAAATTTTGGTCCTAATAGGTCCTAATTGGTCTAGTTACCTGTCTAATTGGTCATAATAGGTCTAGATAGGTTTAGTTAGGTCTATTTGGACCTAGTAGGTCCTAATACATCTAATTGGTCGGACTAATGTTTCTTAAAGACCTAATACATATCTAATTGGTCCTAATAGGTCCTGGTTAGGTCTACTTGGTCCTAAGAGGTCTAGTTATGTCTTTAAGTAGAGAAACAACTTAGACATACCTTATTTCCTAATGTGATCTAATGTGACCTATTAGGACCTAATATGACCTAGAGTGTCTTAAGGGGTTGTGGGTAATGTAAGTGGTCCTTGATTGTCTTAAGGGGTCATGGGTAACATAAGAGGTCCTAAGGTATAAATAAGAGTCATGTGGAGTGTCTTAAGGCATCATGGGTAATATAAGTGGTCCTAGACTATCTTAAGTGGTCGTGGGTAACACAAGTGGTCTTATTAGGTCTTAAGGGTCCCAAGATGTACTAATTAGGTCTTAAGGGGTCGTATATAACATAAGAGGTCTTATTAGGTCCTAATTGGTCTAGTTACCTATCTAATTGGTCATAATAGGTCTAGATAGGTTTAGTTGGGTCTATTTGGACCTAATATGTCCTAATAAATCTAATTGGTCAAACTAATGTTGGTTAAAGACCTAATACTTGTCTAATTGGTCATAATAGGTCCTAGTTAGGTCTACTTGGTCCTAAGAGGTCTAGTTAGGTCTTTAAGTAGAGAAACAACTTAGACATACCTTATTTCCTAATCTGACATAATGTGACCTATTTGGACCTAATATGACCTAGAGTGTCTTAAGGGATCGTGGGTAACGTAAGTGATCCTTGATTGTCTTAAGGGGTCATGGGTAACATAAGAGGTCCTAAGGTATAGATAAGAGTCATGGAGTGTCTTAAGGGGTCGTGGGTAACATAACAAGTCCTAAGGGATCCTAGGTTACATTAGTGGATCCTCGTATGTATAATGGGTCTTCAGAATATGAATAGATCATATATGTCTTAAAATATCGTAAGGGATGTATAATGGTCCAATAATATTAATGGGTCATAGATGTGATAAGTGGTCTAAGTGGTCCTAGGACATCCTAAGATTCTTTAATGGGTCTTGGGGGTCCTAAGGTTTCATATTTGTTTTAATATTTCATAAGGGATCCAAATAAGAGTCCTAGAATGTCAATGGGTTGTAGGTACAAATATAAGCGACACTTAACAAAATAACATTTCACGAAAGGTACATCCAGAATAACAACACATAACATACAAACATTCAAATTACTGTTACGAAATAAATTACTTAACAACGAGGCCTCAGGTCTCTTAATAGACGGGGCCTTGGTTTAACTGGTTACCCTATGTTCAATGTTATTAAGGTACATCGTGTGTTGTGTGAGAGCACTTGCTAGGAGTTATAGGGATATCTTAGCACACCTTTCTGCCATAGGAATCTTTATGCAGTCTCATTCCCCATTTCCGATGTTATTTCTCGACATGGGTTTAGAAGGGTTAATGATGGCCTTAGGGAGATAGTTTTATGCTAAATTTGTTAACCCATTCCATGTATCCATGGGTTAGGGGTATTTTCACCTCTTTAGAAGCCTAAAAGTGACTTTAGGACCCTTTTAAAATTTCATTTTCCTTCTTGAGCGAAAATTGCAACTTTTGGGCATCACAAAGTGGTCCTAGACTATCTTAAGGGGTTGTGGGTAACAATGAGTCCTAGATGTGTCTTAAGATAATATAAGGGATGGATAAGGGTTAGGTAGAGTGTCTTAAGGGGTTAGGGGAAACATAAAAGGTCCTAGGTTACATTAGTGGATCCTTGTATGTATAATGGGTCTTCTAGATCTGAATAGGTCATATATGTCTTAAAATGTCATAACAGATGTATAATGGTCCAATAATATTAATGGGTTGTAGATTTGATAAGTGGTCTAAGTCCAGTCCTAGGACATCCTAAGATTCTTTAATGGGTCTCGGGGGTCCTAAGGTTTCATATTTGTTTTAAGATTTCATAAGGGATCCAAATAAGAGTCCTAGAATGTTAATGGGTCGTAGGTGCAAATATAAGTGGTCCTAGACTATCTTAAGGGGTTGTGGGTAAAAATGAGTCCTAGATGTGTCTTAAGATAATGTAAGGGATGGATAAGGGTCAGGTAGAGTGTCTTAAGGGGTCGGGGGAAACATAAAAGGTCCTAAGGGGTCCTAGGTTACATTAGTGGATCCTCATATGTATAATGGGTCTTTAGGATTTGAATAGGTCATATATGTCTTAAAATATCGTAAGGGATGTATAATGGTCCAATAATATTAATGGGTCGTAGATGTGATAAGTGGTCTAAGTCCAGTCCTAGGACATCCTAAGATTCTTTAATGGGTCTCGGGGGTCCTAAGGTTTCATACTTGTTTTAAGATTTCATAAGGGATCCAGATAAGAGTCCTAGAATGTTAATGGGTCGTAGGTGAAATATAAGTGGTCCTAGACTGTCTTAAGGGGTTGTGGGTAAAAATGAGTCCTAGATGTGTCTTAAGATAATGTAAGGGATGGATAAGGGTCAGGTAGAGTGTCTTAAGGTGTTAGGGGTAACATAAGAGGTCCTAAGGGGTCCTACATTTCATTAGTGGATCCTTGTATGATATTAATTGAATCTAAGATGTACATAAATGTGTCCTAAGACAACCTAAGATATGTTAATGGGTCTTGATGATCTGAATGGGTCATATATGTCTTAAAATGTCATAAGGGATGTATAATGGTCCAACAATGTTAATGGGTCATAGATGTGATAAGTGGTCTAAGGGATCTAAGGTTACATTAATTGATACTATTATGTCTTAAGGGTTCTTGTGGGCAATGATGGGTTCACATATGTATTAATAGAAGCTACGATAGATGAATGTGTCCTAGAACATTTTAAGATATAATAATGGGTCGTATGGGTCCTAAGGGGTCCTGTGTGTCAAGTAAGATGTCCTAACATGTATTATAAGATCTTGAGATTCCTAAAGGATCCTAAGTGTCTTAATATGTCACAAGAGAGGAATAAGGGTCCTAGAAACTTATTGTACTACAATTTTTTAACATTTTCTAACATACTACTAGATCATTTTCAAAAATTTAACTACAATTTTCTAAGATTTTTACAAACTAAAAATTATTTAAAACAAATAACTAACTTTAATATTTACTAAAAATGTGTGTACATGTGAGAGAGAAATTTCTAATATTTACAACTTTAAACTTAAAATTTAACATTTTCTAACTTTAATCTTAATGTTTTCTAACATTTTCTAACATTTCTACTATGGTTTCTAATGTTTTGTAGATATTTTATAACATGTGCTAACAAACTATTACGATTTTCTAACATTTTCTAACATATTATAACATTTATACTATGATTTTATAGCATTTTCTAACATATTATAACATTTATACTATGATTTTTAATATTTATATTATTTTCTAATATTTAATTATGATTTTCTAACATTCTAGTATTAATTTCTAACATATTACATAATATTTAACTACAAATTTCTAACATTTGTACAAATAAAAAAATATTTAAAATAAATAACTAGCTAAAATAAATATAAAACATATTATTTACAAAAGAAAATGAGAAAAATGTGTGTACCTGATACTACTATGAAACTGAAGAAGTTGACGAAGCTCAGGAGGCACTGGCATGATGTCATGTTGAGGTACTTCGCTCCAAGCCCTGGGGTCTACAAACAGTGTCTGTAAAAAAGATAATAAAAAAAAATAAAATGCCAAAATTTATAAAAAATCCAGTTGTAAACGGCTTTGTGTGAAGCCCCAAAGAGGCTTCATGTGAAGTCCCTCTTCGCACGAGGCCACCCAGGGGTCTTCACACGAAGCCCCTTGTTTGGTGACTTCGTGCGAAGTGGTGGAGATACTTTGCATGAAGTATATACTTCGTATGAAGGCATCAATTTTTTTTTTCCCACCGCTGTGATTTTGTTCATCCCTAAAAGTGGGACATACCTTCGTGGGATCACCCATATACATATACATATATATGTATATGTATATGTATATGTATATGTATATGTATATGTATGTATGTATGTATGTATGTATGTATGTATATATATATATATATATATATATATATATATATATATATATATATATATATATATATATATATATATATATATATATATATATATATATATATATATATGCATATATCTATGTATATGTATATATATGTATGTGGGTATGTGCAGGATCATGTTATGCCAGAAAGTGGCAATGTGAAAAAGAATTCTTGATTGAAAAACAACTAGAACCTTCAAATAATATAATAATTTTAAAATCTAAAACATGCATCACATTTTATGCTTTGCCTACTATAAGAAGATTTTTTTTTTTCAATGTGATGAAGTTTAGACTAAGTTAAGGTGGTCAGACACATGAGCTTTTATATTCTAGGAAATTTCTAGCAGAAAAATCATAATAAATTATTTATTTAGAAATAAAATTATAAAAAAATATACGTCAAATCTAGACATGAGTCTACTACTTAAATCTAGAATCTTGTAAAATAATATTATCATTTGATTGTATTTAAGGTGGTCAGATATGCACCTACTTCTTATCTTTAACCTGAAATTTTCATACTATTGATAAACTGATTGGAAAATAGCTATAACATTCAAACAGTATAACATTTTTGAAATCTAAAATATGTGTCACATTCTATGCTTTTCCTAATACAAGAAAAAAAACTAAAAGTTTTTAATTTGATAAATTTTAGACCAAGTTAAGGTGGTCAGACATGTGATTTTTTATATTCTCCAAAAGTTGTAGTAGAAAAATCATAATTAATTATTTACTTGAAAAAAATTTACAAAAATATATGTGTCACATCCGAACATGAGTCTACTACTTATATCTAGAATCTTGTAAGAAAATATTATCTTTTGATTATGTTTAAGGTGGTCAGACATACACCTACTTCTTATCTTTTTCCTGATGTTTTTATACTACTGCATTGAAATTTGAAATTTTCACCATATAGAATAATTTATTTTCAAAAAATGGCTAGTATCTTAGAAACTACATTCAATTTTCTATACATTCTCTTTATACATATTTGATATATAAGATTGATAACTTGTTCAAAATTTTATGTCAACTTTCCTAACCCTGATTTTTTGAATTTTCCTTGCCACTTAGGGGCCTAGTTTGGCATACCATGATCCTGGACATACCCATGTATATGTTGTTAAGAATGAATGTTGAATATGTCCTATGGGGAGTATTCTAGGAGTTCTATAGAAGTTGCATTTTGCATTCATGACGATGTTTGTCATTGATGTCAACACACTGATTTTACTGGAGATTAGTAGAGAAGTAGACAGAGTTTGAATTAGCGCAAATAGAGAATTTTAGATAAATTTATGCGGAGTTGAGGACATGTTCCTTATAGTGTCCTGATATCATGGTTAAGAGAGTGTATTAAAATTTAATTATTTATGTCAGTTATGGGTAATCTAGTGGAAACTATATTCTGTCAGTGTTCTAGAGAAGCGGTTTGTAAAAATTAGATTACATCTCCTAATAGGGATAAAATCTAGAGATACAAAGTTTTATAGAGGTTAAAGACATTATGGAGTTGACTTGGATGAATCAGCATAGTCAGAGGTTTCATGTATGAATATTTATTAAGTTTGTGAGCTGACTATTTTATTTGGTTATGGAAATATTATGTAACGTATAATGTTTTATATTTTATAATTGGTTAAGCCTAATTGGCTGACTCAATAATGAAATATTGTGCACGACCTATAAAGGAAGTATTTTCCTTAATTGAGAGATAGTATGTGTGATATGAGAAGTATATGATGCGAAGGTGAAATAGTGATTGATGTATGATGTGAAGTGAGCAGATCTGGTAGTGAGATCTTCTGAAGTATTTGGTGCAATTTTTGGCACAATCAGAGAAGAGAAGAGAAGTTATTGAGATAAATAATTATTGGCATTATTCTATTCAGATACTACAAAGATTAGTTGGACAGTGTGTTCAGTGATCTTGCCCTTGAAGTTCTTTGGACAATGGGTTCTTATGCCTTCCTTAGCTCCTAACAGAGTTAGAATCTTTTCACAGTGATTCAAAGTATCCTAATAGGGACTAATATGTATTAAATGTATTTCATAAGATTCCTTATAGAGTCCATCCTCTCACAATGAATTTTCATATTAGTACATCTTTTGTGGCAACCATCCCTACTTGGGTTTATTGCTTGATCAAGAGGTTCCCTAGTTAACAAATTTGGTGTCATTGTGTATGATTATTTTTCTATGGTTTTTGTTTATTTTGATTACATGTTTCAGATTTAATAAGATTAATAAAAGTTGTTTTTATCAAATAACTGATTCATCCCCCCTCTCAATTATCTTGATTGACTTTACTTTCTAACAATTGGTATCAGAGTGACAGGTCCTTGAAGGAAAAGTTTAACAACTTAAGGAGATATATGGATAGTCATTTCAGAAAAGAAAGTCCTAAGTTTGATGGAGTTAACTATGACAACTGGAAAGCAAAGATGAAGACTCATCATCTATGTTTAGGACTAGGATATTGGTTGATTACAAAGAATGACAAAACTATCATTAAAGAAGACAAAATTGAAGACTACACTGAGAAAGAAAGAGATCTATTTATGTGTAAGATACTTGCTAGAGGAGAACTTTTGTTAGCTCTTCTTGAGAATGAATAGAGTCAGGTAAAAAATCTAAACACATCTCATGAAATTTGGTTAGCTTTAGAATCTACTTTTGAAGTTGATATACATGCTAAGAGAATCAGATTACAAAATTGGATATGTTTATTTCAAGAAGAAAAGATGATGGAAGATGAATCTGTTAGAAGTTATATTGGTAGAATATCAGAGATTGTTGTAGGTATCAAAGCTTGTGAAGGAAATAAGACTGAAGATGAAATCATATGAAATATCTTGAAAATTATGACCCCAGTGTTTAAGTAGACAACACAGATAATTGAACACATCATACCTTGTATTGGAAAATTCACCAGAGAGACTCTTGTTGAAATATTAGAAGTAGCGGGGATAGGTCTGAGACAATCTAGAGATTTGCCTAGAATTGAAACTACATTCAGTACACTTAGTGTTCGCCCTAATTTGTCAAGAAGTGCAAGTGTCAGTAGAGATTATGTTAGTAGTAGCAGATCTAAGACTGATAAAGACATAAATATTGAAGAAGGAATTGCCTTTCTTGTAAAAAGAGAACCAAAAGGTAAGAAAATCTTTAAATGTTGGACCTGTCAAGAATATGGTCATTTTGTATCTAAGTGTCCTAAGAGAGTGAAGAAATATAAGAACTTTAAGCCTAGAAGACCTAAAGAATTTTATTATGCTAATGATGAATAATTTGAAGCTAGCATTATGAAATTCTTAAATGAATGTGACAATGAAAGTGATGACATAGGATTTGTTGCAATAAAACAAGAAAACTCCAAAACTAAAGTTAAAGAAGAAAAAGCTTTAGTATCACAAGTTGAAAAGAAAACTAATTGGATCATAGACAATGGTTTTTCACATCATATGATTGGCGATATGAATAAGTTTATAAATTTTAATAATTATGATGGAAGAATTGTTAGAGTTGGAAACAATTTACCTTTCCAAATAAAAGGAATAAGATCTATTACTCTTGATGGAAAGACTAACACCAATGATGTTTAATTTTTGGATGGATTAAAACGTAATCTTTTAAGTGTTGGACAATTAGTTGACAAGGGATATCAAGTTTGGTTTATTGAGAAGACTTGTGTGATCAAGGATAAGAATGGTAAGATGATTGGAATGGGAGCAAGAACCAAAGCTAATGTATTTCAGTTGAATCCTACTGAGATGACATGTTTGATTGCTAAAGTTGATGACAATTTTTTATGGCACAAAAGGTTTTATCGCATAAGCTTTTCTAATATTGTGAAAGAAAGTACCACATTTGCAGTAATAGATTTGACTAAAATTGTGAAACATACTAACATGGTATGCAAGGAATGTGTTATGGCAAAGCAGAAAAGAAGTTCTCTTCCTAGTAAGAAATTCACCACAAGAGAAAAATTGGAGATTGTTCATAAATATCTAAGTGGTCCCACAAGAACAAGAGGATTCTATGGTGAAAGATATTTTATGATTCTTGTTAATGATTTTACTAGAATGATGTGGGTAGCACTTCTTAAATAAAAATCAAAAGAACAAATTTGAGAATGAATAAGGAATGAAGATTAAATGTTTAAGATCTAATAGAGGTGGATAATGTACTTCAAAATAATTTAATACTTTTTGTGAAGTTAATGGCATTAAGAGACATCTTTTAGCCCCTAAAAAACTTGAGCAAAATGGTATTACTGAAAGAAGAAATAGATCAGTAACTGAGGTAGAAAGAGTTATGTTGTTTGAGAATGATGTAGAAAAGACATTCTAGAGAGGAGT
The DNA here is from genome assembly GCA_027943335.1 of Chamaecyparis obtusa. Classification (NCBI taxonomy): domain Eukaryota; kingdom Viridiplantae; phylum Streptophyta; class Pinopsida; order Cupressales; family Cupressaceae; genus Chamaecyparis; species Chamaecyparis obtusa. The sequence goes on along the minus strand of BSBK01008103.1, from coordinate 20,707 downwards.
GAATACAATAGTGTATACAATAAATAGAGTACATATCAGAGAAGATACAAACAAGACTCCTTATGAATTATGGTTTGGACATGCACCATCAATAAAATATTTTAGAATTTTTGGAAGTAAGTGTTATATTAAGAGAGATAATGACATTTGTAAGTTTGATATGTGAAGTGATGAAGGTATATTTCTTGGTTATTCATTGAAAAGAAAAGCCTATAGATATTTTAATAAGAGAACTAAGACTATTGTTGAGAGCGCAAATATTAAAGTGGATGAAAAGCTAAGAATTTAGGAAAGAATACTTGATTATGATTCAAATGAAGAAGTCTATCCTAAAATTTATCAAGAAAATGTTGAGTTGTTTTATGAAATTGACAATAATTTACAGAATGAGATTCATGTTAAGGAATCAATAGTCGAGACCAGAACCTAGAATTGAAGCAAGAATTGAGATAGTAACACCTTATAATAATTTGATAACGAATCATCCTACTGATTAGATTATTGGGAGCAAAGAAAAAGGAGTTATGAAAAGAAATAAGATACAAGAAGAATTATGTTTGATTTCTCAATTTGAACCTAAGACTACTGATGAAGCATGTAAAGATAATAATTGGATTCAAGAAATGAAGGAAGAATTAGATCAAATTGAAAAGAAAAATACTTTGGAATTGGTCTCTAGACCTAAGGACAAAAATGTTATAGGAACTAAATGGGTTTTCAAAATCAAGATGAATGAACAAGTTAAAGTTGTAAGAAACAAAGAAAGATTTGTATGTAAAGGATACTCATAGAAAGAAGATATTGATTACAAAGAAACATTTTCAACTGTTGCAAAAATTGAAGCACTAAGAATGTTCTTGGCCTATGCAGCTTATAAAATACTCAAAGTGTATCAGATGGATGTGAAGTCATCATTTCTGAATGGAGAATTAGAAGAAGAATTCTACATTGAGAAGCTAGAAGGTTTCCCTTTGACTCAAGAAGGAGACATCATATGTAAACTCAAAAAATCCTTATATGGACTAAAACAAGCACCCATAACCTATTATGAAAGCTTGGAAAAATATTTGGTAAAATTGGGATTTGCTAAAGGAACTACAGACAGTAATTTGTATTTGAAAGAAATAGAAAATGGTTTTCTTAGGAATAATGAACCACAAATACAACTAAGAGGGGGGGGGGGGGGGGTTGAATCAGTTGTATGACAGATGATTAAACTTTAAATTTTGAATAGAAGCAATATCAAATCAATTGAACACAATGAATGCCAACAAAATAACACAATATTTATTGTCCAGGAAACCCTATTGAAGGTAAAACCCTGGTGGAAATTAACACCCACTAATGATGTATTGAGAGAATAGTATCCTTGTTAGAAGATCTAGCCATTTTAGGAGTTGATTAAAATATTTAAAGTACATAGTCCTTGTTAGAGGACAGATCCTGTTAGGATTCAAGAAAATAAGGTAGGTTCATTGCCTAGGTTCACTTCCCAAAGAAGGTTATGTCCACCTTCAAAACTCACTATTTACAACACAATTGTATGTAGAGAAATACACAATCTTTGAACTGTCCGATAGAAACTATCTTTTCTTGATCAGTTCCAATGAAATATATAAATTATCCTCTACTCTACATCCAGCCGACACAAGCTCACAACTACCACAGTCCTCTTTTACATCACATCCATTCTGCCATATCTTTTCAAAAGAAAAGATCTTACATATATAACCTATTACAAACTAAATGATCAGGTCGGCCAATTATGCTTTCCTAATATATAAATAGTTACATAACTCCATGCTAATATATACACAATATCTAAAACAAGTATACAAAAATTAAAATTCAATGATTAAGGACTGACATCCATAATTCATTCTCACCATCCATGATACACGCTAAAACTCTAAAGTCATCTTCCAAATAGGTCATCTCAAGAACACATGCCACAAATGACATCATCTTTCTTTCCATACCTTTCTAAGATCATAAAAAATTCTTCAGTACCCTATCTGTCATCCCTTAAGTTTGCATACACTGAATCCTCATCACTTATAAGATATAACCAAAACTCAGAGACTTACTCTATTAGCTTCCACTATCACTGTTCAGTAACTAGTCTTTACCAAATCTTCTGTAACTCAGTGAATATGCAATATTACATAATGCGATCTTAGATATAAGATCACAACACATTCCTATACACACAAATGACTTCACACATTCTAAAACATTAGTACAGTATCTGTACACTGTAATAATCAACCTGTTCTCTTCATAGAAACATATGTTGACATTAGTGACAGAACATGAATGAAAATAATAGTAATTCTAGCATCACTCAATATAGTGATTAAACATATTAAATATATCCTAGAATATCCCCAATGTATTAACAATATCCAATAATCTCCCCCTTGGCATTGATGGAAACATATGGGAAAATCCATCAACCTAAAAGTATTCTCTCATTACCTTTACCACATAGTCTCTTTCCCCCTTTGAAAACAATGGAAAAGGGTGCCATAAGTCATAAACTATCTTCAACGATCACTCCCCCTGAGGAGTAGATCCATACATCAAGTCTAGAACATGATAAGGCTCTGAAAACCTTTGGACTGATGTATCCCTGCATCATTTAATTCTCACTAGGAGGGGCCTGCACCCCAAGCATACCTCTGAGATACTCAAAGGCATCTTTTGGAAACAACTTTGTAAAGATGTCTTCTATCTAATCCTTTGTGCTAATGTATTCCAACCTTATTTCTTTCTCTTCTACATTATCTCTCTAGAAGTGATACTTAATAGAATTATGCTTAGTTTTAGAATGCATCATAGGATTCTTTGACATATTTACTGTACTAGTGTTATTACAATGGATAACCACTGGTTCAACAAAAGTTATTCCAATATCTTTTAGCATTTGTTTCATCCAAACAATTTGTGTGAAGCTAATAACAGAAGCAACATACTCAAATTTAGTAGTAGATTGAGCTATACAATCTTTCTTTTTAATTAGCCATGAAACCAACTTTTTCCCAAGGAAAAATGCACCTCCACTAGTACTCTTCTTGTCATCAATATTCCCTACCCAATCAACATTAGTATAAGCATGAATTTCAAAGTCATCATTTTTATCATACCATAAGCCATATTCCATTGTTCCTTTCAGATATCTAAATATCCTTTTTACAATAGCTAGGTGTGTCTCTTTAGGTTCTGCCTAATATCTAGCCACAATTCTAACAACATTAGCAATATCTAGTCTAGTGTGAGTCAGATTTTGTAATCCACCAACCATCACTCTATACTTGGTCTAAAAAACACACTTTGTCTCATCATTGTTTGTTAGTTTGTGACCAGTCACCATGGGTGTACCAACTAGTTTACAGTCTTCCATTCCAAACTTTTTCAATATTTCTTTAAGATACTTAGTTTGAGAAATAAAAATCCCATTCTTGCTCTAATTTATTTGTATTCCTACAAAGAATTTCATTTTTCCTATCATGGACATCTCAAATTCATTTTCCATCTTAGGAAATTTCTTACACATTTCATCATTCCCTCTAAAGATAATATCATCAACAAAAACTTCTATTATTAGAATTCCATCTTCACTAGTTCCTAAATACAAGATCTATCAGCATTACCTTTTCTGAACCCAAGGTGAAGTAAGTATTTGTCTACCCTTGCATACCAATCCCTTAGAGCTTGCTTTAGTCCATACAATGCCTTCTTCAACTTGTATACCATGTCTTCATCTTCAGATAGAGGAAATCCATCAGGGTGATCTATATAAACTTATTCTTCAAGATCCCCATTCAAAAATGCATATTTTACATCCATCTGATATACCTTGAAGTCCTTATGTGCAGCATAAGCCAAAAATAATATCATAGCTTCTATCCTAGCAATAGGACAAAATGTCTCTTCAAAATGTAACCTTTACATACCAATTCCCAAGTGTTATTTTTCTTTATCTGATCTAGTTCTTCCTTCATATCTTTGATCCAAGATTCATCTCTACAAGCTTCATCAGTATTCTTTGGTTCAACTTGAGAAATCAAATAAATTTCTTCCCTTGTCTTTGATCTAGTCATTACTCCTTGACTTGTATTACCAATAATTTTATTTTCAGGATGATTTTTCTTTACATACCTCAGAGTCTTAGGAATCTCATTAGCCTCATTTGTGTCATCATCACAAGTCTCATTTTCACATTCAATCTCAAAAAGGTCTTCTTCTTTTGTAGTAGCAGCCTCCTTGATCTTTGTATTCTGATTACAATCATACATTCTCTCTTGTATCTGAAACTTTTCATCCGTCTTCACATTGTTACTTTCAATCATCTTCCTTAATCTTAGGTTAAAACATTTGTAAGCCTTTCTCTTAGTAGAATAACCAAGGAAAATTCCTTCATCACTTCTAGCATCAAATTTTCCTATCTCATCATCTCTTTTTTTATTTCATTTAATATCAAATATTCTAAAATATTTTACAGTAGGAGAATTATTAAACCACAATTCATAAGGAGTCTTACTTGTACCTTATCTGATATGAATTTTTTTCAATGTGTATACTATTGTCCCAATAGATTCTCTCTAATGCACATGGGATACATTTCCTTCAAGAAACATTTTTCTAGCAACATCCAGCATTGTTCTATTTCTTCGCTTTGCTATCCCATTTTGTTGTGGAGTCCTAGGATCAAATGTCTACCTTTTTATTCCATGCTCTTCACAATATGAATTGAATAGATCTGAAGTAAACTCTCCACCTCTATCTAACCTCAAACATTTTATCTTTAGACCCGATTCATTCTCTACTTTTTCTTTGAATATCTTGAATCTGTCAAATGCTTCTAATTTCTCTTTCAAGTAAGTGATCCACATCATTCTAGAAAATTCATCAAAAAAAAGTATAAAATACCTTTCACCATAGTATTATCTTGTCCTTGTAGGTCCACATAGGTCTGTATGTACTAGATCCAACTTTTCTTTTGCTGTATATGATTTTCTTTTATAGCTACTTCTAGTCTATTTTCCCATAATACATTCTCTACATATGGTGTTAGATGGTTTTACAATATTCAGTAGGTCTCTCACTGCATTATTCAAGCTTACCTTCACAATATTATCAAAATTAACATGACAAAATTTTCTTTTCCATAACCAACTGTCATCTATCTTTTCAACAAAATAAGAAGCTTTAGATGTATTTAACTCAAATACATTAACTCTAGATTTAGTACTAGTTGCAGTCAAGTTTCCTGTCTTACCTCTAATAAGACATTTCCAATCAATGAACTTTAATTGATATCCCTTATCCATCACTTGTCCAACACTCAACAAGTTATGCTTAAGTCTATCAACAAGTAGTAAATTCTTAGTATTAGTCCTTTCATCCAAAGAAATAGATCTGACTCCTATGATAGGTTTAGGAACATTGTCTCCAAATCTTACAACACCATCATCATATTTCATTAGTTTAACAAACATTTTTTTGTCTCTAGTCATATGATGTGATCAATCACTGTCTCTAACCCATTTAGATTTCTTATCAACATGTAATACTAAAGCTTTTTCTTCATGTACTAGTTTTTCATCTTTAATAACAATAAATACAATCTCCTCATAATCCAAATCATCATCATCAGAAATACCTTCACTAGCATAATAACATTCCTTATCCTTTGAATACTTAGGCTTGAAAAACTTAGGTTTGTGCTCAGGAACTCTTGTAGGACATCTAGATACAAAGTGACCTATCTTATTTTATGAAAAAAATTTCAAAGGTAACTTCCCTTCAAATTTACACTTACCTCTCTTTTCTCTTCTAGTCATCAGCGCAACAAGTTCATCTAGCTTTCTTTCTTCTTCTTGTATATGTTCCCATTCATCAGCATATTCACCAAGCTCTTCTTTTATGTTCTCAGTGCTGGTGTTCAAAATTGCATATATTATCTTTCTGTGTATAGATGTCTTAAATGTTGTTTCAACTTTATGTACACAATATCCCATTTCTGTAGCTTCAAAGGTAGTTATATTCGGAATCAACATTTCTCTGCTAAATTTTGGAGTCAAGGGAATGATTTCTTCTATAGCCTAAACTTTGGTCTTTTAGACTAGTGTCAATGATCTAAGGGTCTTCTCAATGACTTCTTACTCTTCATAGGTGCCTCCATAATTTCTGATACAAATCAAAACCTCTATAACTCTTTGTACATAAGCCCTAATTTTTTCATCATCCTTCATTTATATCTTAACCATCCTTGTTTTCCATTTCTATAAGTTCTTCTTGGTAAACTTGTCTCCTTCTTACAATGCTTCTAATCTTGTCCAAATATTGTGTGCCAAATCTAGATCTTTAACTTCAGTAAATTCTCCTTTAGAGAGTGTGCTAATCAGTGCTTCCCTTGTGAACATGTTATACTAAGATATCTTTTTTTTTTCATCAGTAGCTTTATCCAATTCATCTTCAGCCTTCATGGTTTTGTCATTTTTTGTAATAATCTAGTAGTCAATGCCCACACATAGAAAATGAGTCTGCATCTTGTTCTTCCAACTATCAAAGTTTTCAGGATCAAATTTTGGACTATCCTTCCTATAGAATTCCATCTCCAAGATCACCTCAAGCTATTAAGCTTTCTCTCTAAGGACTAGTAGCTCTGATACCAATTGTTAGGAATAACAGTCTACCAATACAACTAAGAGGGGGGATGAATCAATTGTATGATAGATTATTAAACTTTAAAATTTGAATAGAAACAATATCAAATCAAATGAAAACAATGAATGCCAATATAATAACACAATATTTATTGTCGATGAAACCCTATTAAAGGTAAAACCCTGGTGGGAATTAACACCAGCTAATAATGTACTGAGAGTATAGTATCCTTGGTAGAAGTTCTAGCCATGTTGGGAGCTAATTAAAACATTACAGTACATAGTCCTTGTTATAGGATAGACCCTATTAGGAGTCAAGAAAATAAGGTAGGCTCATTGCTCAAAGAAGGTTATGTCCACCTTCAAAACTCACTATTCACAACACAAGTGTATTTAGAGAAATACACAATCTTTGAACTGTCTGATAGCAAGTGTCTTTTCTTGATCAGTTCCAATGAAGTATATAAAATATCTCATGCTCTACATCTAGTAGACACAAGCTCATAGCTTCCATAATCCTCTTTTACATCACATCCATTCTACCATATCTTTTCAAAATAAAAGATCTTATATATATACCCTATTACAAAATAAATGATCAAGTCGGCCAATTAGGATTTCCTAATATACAAGTAGTTACATAAATCCTTGCTAAGATACAGACGGTATCTAAAGCAAGTATACAATAATTACAATTTAATAATTAAGGAACGACATCCATAATTTATGCTCACTATCCATGATACACGCTACAACTCTAAAGCTGACTTCCAAATATGTCATCTCCAGAACACATGCTACAATTGATGTCATCTTGATTTCCATACCTTGCTAAGATCAAAAAACATTCTTTAGTACCCTACCTATCATCTCTTAAGCTTGCATACACTGAATCCTCATTGCCTATAAGATATACCCAAAAATTAGAGACTTACTTTGTCAACTTCCACTGTTACTATCCAGTAAAAAGTCTTCACCATATCTTCCATAAGTTAGCCAATATACAATATTACATCATGCGATCTTAGATATAAGATCACAACACCTTCCTATACACACAACTAACTTTGTACATTCTGAAACATCCATATAGTATCTATACATTGTAATAACTAGCCTATTCTCTTCATAGAAACATATGTTAACATCAGTGACAAAATAAAAATGACAACAATATTAATTCCAAAATCACTCAACGTAGTGATTAAATATATTAAATGTATCCAACAATCTCCTCAATGCATTAACAATTTCCAATAGGTTTATTAATTGTAGTTATTTTTGTTGATGATATGATCTTTGGAGGTGAAGATGAAGCAAGTGATAAATTTGCTGATGAAATGAAGACAAAATTTGAGATGAGCATGATTGGAGAAATGAAAGTTTTCTTAGGATTATAGATTGTGCAGAAGAGTGATGGTATTTTCTTATCTCAAACTAATTATCTGAAAGACTTATTGCAGAGATTTGGTTTGGAAAATTGTAAGCATGTTAGTAAACCTAAGGTAACTAGCCATAAGCTCTCTAGAAAAGATG
>BSBK01008103.1:0-7500 GCA_027943335.1 Chamaecyparis obtusa | reverse complement strand
ATCAAGTTCATTAGGAATAGATTGGACAATTCTCGATAGCATAAGGTGATCCCATCAAGGACCATCCTAGGATACCCGATAAGGTTGTCCTATCGTTATTTTAATTATAAGTGTAACCCCTTTAAAGGAATTAACTAAATGTTATTCATTCAAGTTAGGTCACCCTCCTAGTTATTACTAGGTCACAACCGGGGATAGTCTAATTCTCAAGACTTATTTTATTAACGTTGTCAAGAGGGTTACTAATTGTAAGAGGTTTCATAAATTTAAATTTAATGAACGTTACGTCATTAGGATAGTTACATAGGTTAATGCATAGAATATCCTCTAAGTAATGTCCTTATAATCGTTTGATTAATGATTTCGATATGCTAGACTAACACCCACAATCTGGTTAAAATTATAAGATATTATATACCGATCCAAAATTTGACAAGTTATAATAAGCAATTAATTGGTGATTATAATTATATGAAACATATTGTAAACATCATTTTCTTGACGTGGATATCATCCAATTATTAACATTATGAATATCATTAATTATTATATATTGAATTCGAAAGGTCCAAGCTATAATCTCCTAATTTAGATTCCAATTGAAAGTTTATAGCAATCTGACGAGGCATGAATGGATATACTCACAAAGTATAATATACTGATTAAGCAATATGGTCATTAACCATGTAATTTAGTATGAAAATGTCATTTAATCTGTATTTATTTAATAATTTTAATCAAATAATATATCTATTTAATAATTAATAATTATCATATATTAACTAATTAATATGACATTAATTATTTAATATACTATAATAAATTAATTATTAAAATACATATATATATATATATTTATTTCTCAATATTTATAATTTGTAAACTAACTAATATAACATTAATCAATTAACATCCTATAATGAATTAACTATTAACAAAATATATATATACCAATTAATAATCCAATTTAAAAAAAAAATCAATTAAAAACATAACTAAATCAAGTATATCAAATCCCTATGTTAAACAAGCTATCACCTAATAATTACTACCTAAAACCTAGCTACCACCTACCCCTACTCTCCCCTAACTACTTCCTATCCCATTCCCCCACGTGGCAAGAGAGGAAGGGAACTTCAAAAAAAGGAAGCCATGCGAAAATCAAGGGAGGAGACTGTTATAAAACAAAGCAAGGTTTAGGGATAATATTAACTAGGTTACAAGTCCCAAGTTCAATGCCCAAAAGCCAGTGCAAGATTTTTCTTAGGAGTGAATAAAGGTGAGGTCTTGGGGTTTTGGGCCCACCCAAAACCATTCCCAAATGCTTGGCCCATTAACAAATGCCTGTCCAAAGTACCACTCACGCAGGTTTTGAAGGGTTGTTTTGAATGTGACAACTTAGACTTGAGTGTAGAGACTAGTACACTCAATGGTAGTTTATAGGTCCATAAAAAGGTAGCACTTAGAAAGCATAAAGGCTATGACTTGGATACCTACGCCCATATCATGGGAAGTGCCCTTTTTAATTTTGTTTATTGTTAATTTTGATTTTGACAAAGAAAGGCTAGTCTTGTTTATATTTTAATTATGTATTGCATTTCAAAGATTATGTGGAAAGTTTTAAATAATAAAATAGTCTCTGTGGCAATGGAATTTGTATGGGAAATTTTCCCATACAAATTCCAGAGACCTGTAGGTCTCAATTGCCAACTTCTCATTTTTTTCTTACCTTTGTTTTATTCTTCTAATATTTTGTTTGATGTTTGCATATAAATTTCTCCTTCATACTTGATTTATTTAGATAGTTTGTTTATGGAAGGTTATGATGTTGGTAACTCTTCCAATCTTATTAATATTCCTAAAGTAGTATATTAGTGATCTGATTGTTGTTAATTGAGCAACTAAACTATTGATTCTCATTTACATTGACATATCCAAATAATCATTTATTTTGCAAAGGAGTAGGGTGAGAGAGTGATAAATTCATTACTTGTTTTCATTTAGCATGTACATATAATGAAATTCAAATAGAGATTGATAACATAAAGATAATCTCACTTATCCTTTCTAAATCTCTCTCTCATTACTATAATGAAACAAATGACATTATCAATAAGGAAAATATAATTCTACATTAACCATCATAAGCTACAATTCCTTTTAATTGCAATAAAATGAAATCTCATCTTTCCATTATAGCAATGATTTCAAGATACATTAACCATTTCATAGCCTTCATAAAGATTTGATAATGAATGACATAAAAATAAAGTTTCAAATTGCTTCCAAGATTCAACAACAAATTTTCACAACTTATTACAACTACACTATTACAACACAAGTTTTGGAGAAACAACTCTACTACAAATACTTTGAACTCATGGATTTCAATGGATATCCTTACAAATGTTCAATCTCAATACAAAGGTATTCCAACACAAAAAAGAAATATAATGAAAACATCTTCAAATCTTCCCAAGATTACATCTCCATCAAGAAGACTTCATGGCTCCAAAATCCTGCAATAAAACACAATGCATAGGCCATGGCGAGCTCACCTCCCAACCTAGGCTTCTATGAAGCCACCCCCGAGCTTGGGGAAACATCAAGAGACAAGGGAAAACACTCAAGCAAGCTCACAACACAAGGACAAGAAACACAAAACTACATGAAAACTCCCTCCCAAGTTTGTTACAAAGAGTTTCATATGAACTCACATTGGGTGAAGGTGGAACTAAACCAAGAGGAGAAGCACATCTATTGATGAGGACTAAGCCATCACTTAGCTTCCTCATCCATTTTCTTCTCTACAACACAAACTCCACAAAAGAACTCCTTATGACCCCCATTCAACAAAATGTAAAAAAAAGATGGCTACATGGAGCCCATACTTCCATGTTCATCCCTCTCCAATCCAAGGAGAGACTCTACACTCTTGGATGTCCCAACAAAGCCCTTCACCCTCAAGGCTACTCTTCCCTCCCAAGGGTGAGTGTGGCCTTGAGTACTCCCTCACAACACACTACAAATCTCATGAAAACAAAGGAAAAGTTCAAGAGCAACAAGAATACTTCACATTCACAATGCTATGAAAATCATGAACATAACAAGTTCAAGATTTGTCATAGCTTACAAAGAAGAACACTACAAAAAAAATGAATCACAAAGAAATAAATCCATTACTACAACATACAAAATTCCCAACACAACACAACAAGAATCCATAATTTCATTATGCAAACAACAACTATTATTCAAGAGAGCATTTTCTCTCAACATGAAAAGAAAAGAAAAACTACAACAACTAAGAGAAGTGAACCACAAACCTTGACCCAAAGCTAAAGGAAGATAGTTGAAGATGAGCTTTTCCCCAATATCCAAGGTCCTCCAATTTGGCAAAATCTCTAAATCTAGAGATTGGGTGTCAACCTTTTTCAAAGGAAGAGGGCCCTCTAAAAAGGCCTCCACACACTCTCCTATGGATAAGGCTTGCATTCCTATTGGGTGGTCTTCCCAAAAGCTCTTACAAGGTTTCCAATTTTGGCCTCTAACAATGGTAAACTAAAAAGGTGGAAAGAGGACTTCCTTCTAAGTGGGTGGTGATCTATCCAAAGCTTGGTCCCAAAAGTTGATCCTCGTCCATCTTGGGAAATCAACTTTTGGATGGGTCATTTGGTCAACCAAGGGTTATCCTTTGGTGAAAAATGACCCTTACCCTATGGTATAACAAGTGGGGTAACTAAAAATGGTCAAAACTCTCCCCTAGGTGCCTTTTTAACCTTCCAAAAGTGCAAGCAAAGTTCAAATTCGAAATTCAAGGATTAGACAACACTCTAAGCTTTCTAATCAAGTGGTCTTCATGGGTATCCTAAAGGTACCTTCCTAGGTTAGTGTTCAACCAATCCTCAAGTGGACATGTCATGGCCTCATGTACACACATGTGTCAAGTGACACAATACAAAAAGACACTTCACATGCCATGTATATATCCACTTGGGCTCTCTCAAAAATAACATTCAAAAAAACATATAAATCAAAAACATTCATGCATCACACTTTACAAAATAAATACATCACAACGAGGTTATTGGCTTCTCACTAGAAGCAACCTTGGCTCAACAGATATTCACAATAGTCTCTGTGATGATTCCCCGAATTTCCATGGCCTATCTCCCTGCACACTCAATTCCAATATCAGTAGTCCAAGGAAATTAAAAATGAACATGTAAATACATAGCATTAGTAATCATGTAATTCATCTGACAATTCATAAATCAATAGATTATCCAAAACATACAACCCATCTTAAATACTTAATTCAATTAAATTCAAACATAAACATCGCATTCCTACATAATTCAATTTGCAATTAAACTTCATCATCATAAATGTTCGTAAATTAAAATTAAAACATACATGTTAGTCTCAAACCAATGCCTCAATGATCATCATATAATCGTAATTTAATGTCCATCCAATAACTAAGTGATAAATCACATCATAAGGTACCAGTAAAATCCATAAGACATTAAAATATAATCATGAAATATAGCTATGTCAAATGCAGAACTGAATGGCTATGATAGGCTAGGGGTGAGGCCTCACATATTTCAAGTATTAAAGTTGTGTAATTGAAGTGGTGGACTCAATATTTGAAGGAATGCATCAAGTTCAAGGTCTCCAAGTCCCCTATTTCTTAAAGATCCATTGAAGAAAACTCAATCTTCTCTAATTAATACAGGTTTCTATCCCATGATGACCACATAGAGGAATTCAAATAATAGAAAGAAAATCCACAAATGCAATCTTCTTTTCTCTTCTTCTCCATTGAGGCTCTCAAGCATATTATCATTCTTGACCAATGATTGGTGATCATAGATCTATGCATTTTTAAGGACATCCTTGATTCTACATTCTACATAGAAGCATTTTTGTTGGTTTATCAGATCCTAACATCCATCCCAGAGGATTTTTCATGCAAGGTGAATACTTACATATATCTTGTTTGTAGTAATTTCCCTATGCAATTTTAATTTCATTTCAAGGTTGATTCATATAGAGGGATTGACCAAGGTTGCAAAGTTTCAGATCCAAATTTGGGAATATCAAGACTAGTTATAGGAACCCTCCAAATTTCATTAGATTTGGAATTACAAAGAGAAGGTCGTAATTGTTTTCCTTGTCCTAGAAAAGTCCACCATTCTTAGCCTTGTTCTCTAGGTCCTATATTTTCATAATTAACAACTATAGGTGTTAGATACCCAGATCAGTAGCTATACATGATCTTGATAGCTCTGTGATAGTAAAAATTAGATTTGAAGGTCTATTTTATTCCTTTTTTCTTCAAGGTAAGTTCACTCTTGCTATTTTCTCCTTGTAGTTAATTTTATACATCATATTTGATATCATATCTTTCTAGTTGTCATTTCCTTTCAATTTACTTTCATATATTGTTCATATCATGTATTACATTTTCATTACCAAAAAAAAATAAATTGAACCACGATTCCCCACTCTCACTTAGATCTTGCATTAGCACCCCTTGATACTTTTTGGATTGTTCTAATCTGATTTATTTGAGGTTGATCCTTTGGGACAACATTTCTATAATGTACAAACCATAATTTGGTGAGTAATCTACAATCCTAGCATAGGTTACTCACCATTTTCCACTTTACATTTTGGTGAACCTGACCTATAAATTTCCATTCTAATTTTGGTGTTAGATTCCCTTTCTTAAAATTATATATCTAGATGTGCTTTGTATGCATTGTGATAGTTACTATTTAGATTACCTCTTCGCTACATTGTATGCATTCATATATAGTTTTAATTTTGTAGTTAATGTCATTGTCCTAAAAGAATTTCCTTTTACATATTTCCTTCAAATAGAATAATTTAATTGGATTTATATTTCCTTATAGTTCCTTATATTTCCTTATATTTCCTTTTGCATGAGTGAACTATCACTTTAAGTCAAACCTATAATATTTTGATTAGAAGAAGTTGTAGACTTATGGGTTATTTTGATCTAGAGCCCTCCTTTCTTGGGAATCTTGATGAAACCAATATGCACCTTAAAGATATTAATCCTATCATGGAGAATAAATCTTCTGATTCATCTCATGATGAAGATGAAACCTTAAGGATTCCTCATGTCCAAGTCCAAAAAATTTCTCATGATTTTGAAAATTTGAACAATGTCTAGGTCAAGAAAATCATAATCCTAAGGCTCTTTTCACTGTAGAAGGCATAAGGAATCTTATTCATAATGATGAACATGGTTTTAACATCTTGCATAGAATTTCTCATCTTGTTCATACCAATGTCCAAACCTCATAGGGATTGTTCTCAATATTTAGGCCTCATTACACCTACTACAAATGTTGAGATCTCCTGACCTATCTCTACCTCCATTCCTAGTGTATCTACCTATGATCCAACTACCATAAAAACTTGAACCCAAAATACCAATCCTACACATGTGATTCTTCCTAATCCTATACTTCCTTCTATTCCTTCAAGTATACCACGTGTTTCATTTCCTTCTTAAATGTCCACATATCTTTTTGTCCCTTTTTAATATTCAACCATTCCTTTAGTTTCCAACAATTCTCGTAACATTTCTCATACTTCTCCCACCATTATTTCTATCAATTATACCATTAATATCTTGGCTCAAACTATGTCTTCTTTGTAACAGCAAATTGCTTCTATGACTCAATCCAAGTTTTAACATTTCTAATTGTGATATTTCTAGTCCTTTGTATTTTGATATCATCTATGTCATTATCCTATAAACCATTAATATTCCACATCTTAGGAGCTATCATGGATGGTAGGGGTGATCCTTTGCCTCAATGTGATCTCTTCCCTCAACATATAAAAAAGATCATGTATAATTTATGGGGTAAAGGAGGTATGACTACTTGAGAGGTTGTTGAATTTCTCAAGATTAGTCAAAAGAGTCATCCAAGTTTCCTTATACATCTTGGATCAAAGGGCACTATGGTGTCTATAAGTCCACTAATCTATAAATTGGTGCAATGAAATATTGCATGAATATTAGCCACATAAGGCACATCAGGTACTATTGCATGAATCATGAGATCATGGATCTGGGGGTAAAATATAGTTACAAATTAAATGTAAATCTAATGTGTGTTGTGCAGATAAATGTGATATACATAAAATAATGCCATTAACTAGAAACAATATAAAAATCTAATATATACAGTATGTACAATTTTAAACATGATGAAGATTAAATATCTTTTAATAATAAAATAATGACAAGTAATGTATATACATCACCAAAATTATATTGTAAATTAGGAAATTTATAATGTCTACAAATTTCCATAGTTACATAAAGGACAATATTAATTGTACATTGTATTAAATATAGATTGTCTTAAAACATACGATTGCAAAAATGTTTAATCTCAAATCAACTAGATATGAATTTTGATATATAATTAAATCCCAATCTTAAATTAA
>BSBK01008102.1:722500-784032 GCA_027943335.1 Chamaecyparis obtusa | reverse complement strand
CAATTTAGAAAACCAAACCTAATAACTATGGTATAAAACAATCAAACCAAATGCTATGTAACATCTTTTGCATCTTGCTAATAGTTCATATAATGTGATCCATTGATACAAACAAGTTGTACCCAATTATATAAAAAACCATGCCTAATAACTATGGTATAGCCAATAAATGGCCATATCAAATGCTAACATCTTTTACATTGTTCATAAAGATTGATGCATTGATGAAAACAAATTGTACCCAATTAAATTCAAAATTAAACTTAATAATCATTACAAATTATGGAAATTTAATGTCTCTAATCTTTAGTCAATGCAATTGCCCACCAATTTTTCCTATATCAAGCATCCCTGATCTCCAAAAATGCTTCCTCAATGCATTTAGAAAGCTTGTTTGCATCCATATAACCTTTCATTATGATCACTTGCATTCTTATGTTGTTTGCATATCTCATACATGTTACAAGAATAGTCTAGACAAACAAAAGACATCATTGTATTAATTCTTTTGATGAATTAAATTTGAGAAATTTCAATGATAAATAATATTAAATTTTCACATTCTATAGAAATTATTAACAAATTTCTAGGTAGATTATGTTGGATTTTTTCCATCAATGTTTTGCATCTGACTCCTTGATCCATCATCAGAATGAGCAATGTTTCAGATCTTCTTATGCTCTCTTGTATCATCCTAATATAGATCGATCTGAAATGTTGATGAAACTCTCCAACACAATCTACTCAGAAATCTATTAATAATTTTAATGATATACATGAGACTAAAAGACTAAAATAAAAAGAATAATTAGAAAAATATGTTAAGAGTGAGTTTTATAAGTTGTGTACTTTTTTGTTAAGCTTTTATTTTTAATAATTTTATAAGTGGACAAATCCTAAAATTTAGATCACCGACCATGCATGTCACAAAACTTGCACCAAAATAATTGAAAATGCAAACTTTTTAATGTGTAAAGAATGAACTGTAGAACAATAATATATAACCTATTTAAAATTTGGACAAGTAGGCTAAAAGTTATAAAAATGGTATAAATAAATTTCTAAGAACTATGAAAATATTGGTAAAATGATAATAAAAATAAATATGTTAATGTTGTTCAAATATTTTTAAAAATGTATGATTAGAAAGCTCAGAAGACATGTGAATTTTATTATGGCAATTATACAAATACCCACTTTATAATATGTGTAAGCTTTATGGAAGGGAAGTTGAGAAACCGAATTGGAAGAAAAGAAACTTGTCAAAATGAGGCAATTGCACCTTCAGGCCTAACATTTAATCATCCAAACCTAAATATGAGCCTAAATACACATGTTTTGACAATAATATATGTAATTTAAATTAAAACCATGTATGTTGTTTTAAGCAAAAAAACACATACATGTTTTTTGAATTATACACAATAGATATGTGATATTTGAATTATAAACATGTATTTTATTTTTCTTACTAGACAAAACATGTGCATGTTTGTCTTAATAGATAAAAATACTTATAGATTTCTCTTACATGAAGTTGTAAAATAGAACCCCTCCACTCAACACTAATCCCTAAACCCTAAAACCTATACACTTAACCCTAACACCTATATACTTAACCCTAAAATCTATATACTTAACCCTAAAATCTATACTTAATATCACATCCATATTGACAATGAGTTATGAAAATGAATAAATTTTAACATTTTCTAATTTGTTTGAACTCAACACTAATGTTATGTATTAAGGATATATAAAGAATTCTTAAGTTTATTTTCTAATTTCTCATATACTCACCTCTTTTGTAGTCCTCATTCCAAAGCTTGAGAAAACACACACACACACACACACACGGTTGAATCTTGGACAAAAAACCTTTTGTAAATATATAATTCTACTAAAAAATAAATAAAAAATTATATAAATTTAATTTTCATAATCTATTTAAAAATAAATAAAAATATCAAATTGTCATCATTTCAATAATATTCAAGATCCGACATTTCTCAAAAGATCATAAGAACACTTGAAATGATATGAATATAAAAGTTACTATAATCTATTCAACAAATAAATATGAATATATTTTTTCATCATTTAAATAACATTCAAAATCCAACATTTCTCAAAAGATCACAAACATAATATACAGTGAAGAAAATGCCATACTTGGCTTGCATCATGCATCAATAAATCAAACAATCAATAAATGATCAGACCAAATGCTATCAATTTTGTCTTAATAATAATTCATAAAGTGTAATCTATTGATGCTAACAAAGTTGTACCCAATTAATAAAAAGTCAAACCTAATAACTATGGTATAAAATAGTCAAACCAAATGCTAGGTAACATGTTTTGCATCTTGATGATAGTTCATATAATGTGATCCATTTATACTAACAAGTAGTACCGAATTATATAAAAAACCATACCCAATAACCATGGTATAGCCAATAAATGGCCATATCAAATGCTAACATCTTTTGCATTGTTCATAAAGAAGTATCCATTGATGAAAATAAATTGCATCCAATTAAATTAAAAACTAAATTTAATAATCATTCCAAATTATGGAAATGCAATGTCTCCAATCTCCATTGACCGGCAAATTTTTCTTATATCAAGCATCCCTGATCTCCACAAATGCTTCCTCAAAGCATTTAGAAAGCTTGTTTGCATCCACATAACCCTTCGTTGCAATCACTTGCATTCTTATGTTGTTTGCATACCTCATACATGTTACAAGAATAGTCTGGACAAACAAAATACACCATTGTATTAATTCTCCTCTTGAATTGAATTGAAGAATTTTTAATGATAAATAACAATAAATCTCCACAATCTATAGAGATTATTAAAGATTTTTGGGTGGATTGTGTTTTTTTATCATTACTTTGGATCAGACTCTTTGATCTATCATCAAGATGATCAATATTTTGGATCTCTTTATGCTCTCTTGTATCATCCCAATGATAAATTTTAGAGTAGAATCTGAAAGATTGATAAATAAACTCCTACACAATCTACCTAGAAATCTATTAAATTTTTTAATGATGCCACTGACTAAAAGATTAAAATTTGAAAATTAATTAGAAAATCTAATTAAGGTCCATCAAATCTTAATCGTATAACAATCACTTCACCTGAGGAACGCCTGACACTGAAAAAAACCCACTTCTAACTCCGTATCCCGCCAACTTCAACTTATCTGCAGGTCCATTCATATTCGTTACAGTAAACGTAGTATTGGCCAGCGTATTGTACAGAGCTTTACCGGTAATCTGCCAAAATAAAAACAACAGAATACAAAGTACGATCATCAAGGTGACAGCTTAAAAGTTGAAAAGTATTTATGAGGTTTAGTACAATAGTCGTTACCTTGGAACCTCTGAATCGTGTAATGTATCTTATCACTTTGTTGGTTACAGTGACTGCCACAGACATTTTCTTCTTCTCTACCATCTGCTTTGCTCTGAGGACATACTCCAATGGCTTCTCGAAACCTTCCATGGGCACTGCCAGCTGCCAAAAAGCCCAACGGTTGCCCCATGGAGTTTTTGTTCTGGGTTTTGTCATCTCCTCCAGATTCTGCACCATTTTTTTTTCGAGATAGAAAAATCAGAACTCAATTATCATTCGGCATTCAGTAACAGCTACAGTTGAACCCACTTGAACCCACAACCTTAAAGAGCAATAAAGAGAGCATTTTTAAACAGAGAGCAATTAATTTAGGATGCACTTAATAGTAGAGCATTTATAAGCAGAAAGTATTTGATGTGTTGCCAAATTTAATTTATCAGAAATTAGTGATGGATGAGAATTACATTAATTTCATAGTTTGTAGAAAATTTATGTCTATTACAATCAAAATCTAGTTAAGTTTTAGTCTTTAGAATACAACAGAGGTTCAAGTTGTCAGAAAATAATATGATAGGTACACATTTGATTCCTCTAAATTACTCCACATAGATGAGGGCAGTGGCAGCTCATTCTGACGATGATAACAAGATTGTGTGTCAGAATGATAACAAGATTGTGTATTAGATCTTTGACTTCATAAATCCTATCAAATATTGGTTCCTTCATTGATGGAGGATTTTATACAAACCTAGATTCGTATAGTTATCTTATTCAGTCTATTCAAGAGCACAAGCCAAAGACTAAGAAATATCCATTCTTTTGGATTTAGTTCACATACATGGAAGGCCAGGACAGATCTTAACTTCATAGTTCCTAACAAATATTGGAAGTTTTATGAATATTTTGATGGAGGATTCTATATAAACTCAGATTTGTGTACTCGTCCAATGTTAGAGCATGAGTCAAGAACAGAAGGGTGTCTATTCTCCCAAATTCATCCGATCCTAGTTTCATCTCTCATATTGTCAAAAATCTTACACTGAACAACTATATCTAAAACAAAGTGAAAAACAAGTTCAAACAATTCACTTAAGAAAGCTGAAACAGAAGAAGTGGCTCTTTCATTAAAAACTCATGTCTTCCAGGATTATCCGACAAAGGCATTATCTAAATAAACCCTTTACCAAGCAAAGCAATGCAGGAACAGAGCAAACAAACAAATCATAGGTGACATGAAAAGCTCCTTAAACCCCAGTGCAATGCCAATGGCGAGAAATGAAAAAAACTGTCTACAAAACCTTTAAGCCAGACTGCGACCTTGAGTTCATCAGAGCGAGAGCTGTTATTCTCAAATTCCCTATTTGCTTTTTGTCTGCATTCATTGAAGCAACGATTTGAATGAGCTGAATGTTTTCAAGACCAAATACGCAAACAAAAAAACTGAGCTATTGGGTTAGGAGCCAGACCAGGAAGAACCATCTCGCAGTACCGTCGAAACCCACAGAACACCACGCCCATTATCACATCATTAACGCTCTGTTGACAAAAACAAAATCACAATCAAATACATAGTGTAACTGAATACATAATATAAGTAGAAATAAGACTAGCAAGATGCAATAACTTTACCCCTCCAACATTATTCTTTATTTTTGTAACATCTTGTAGGGAAAAGGTGGCGGACGCCATAACTTTAGGCAACATCTCTACACCAGGAGGCCCTCTGATAGGGAACCTACTATCCTCCATCCATGTCAACCGTAGAAAAGTAGCAATAAGGTCTTCTAAAGTGCAAAACATTACTACCATATGTGTGAAAAGAAGACTCCATATTTTGTAAAGAAACTTCAGCCCACGCCAAGCAGTGTAAGAACTTTCATGAATTTGTGCAGGACTTTTCTGTTGGGAAGAGAGAGCAATGCTTGGTGGAAGGGTGGGATTATCGGCCTTGGTAGAGCAGGCTATTGCTAGAGACATAAGAGACATGCCATCACCCAGCATATGATGTATATTTATAATCATTGTGGATTCTGCCGTTGTGGTTTTGTAGTTAAGGAAGTGGAACTCCCAAAGAGGGCGAGAGAGGGGAAGCTTTCTTAAATGCATATCAGAAACATAATCCTCCACAAGCTTATCGTAGACCATGTGACCAGCAGGGAACTGTGGAACAAATACATGGTCTTCAATATTCACCTCAGTTGTCTTCCATTGCAGGTCCCCTTTCTCGTTCTTAGTCTGCAATCAAGCACCCAAAAAAATACCCACAATGAAATCCACAGAAGCTAAATGATATGCAAATCTGATC
Source organism: Chamaecyparis obtusa (assembly GCA_027943335.1). Taxonomy (NCBI): domain Eukaryota; kingdom Viridiplantae; phylum Streptophyta; class Pinopsida; order Cupressales; family Cupressaceae; genus Chamaecyparis; species Chamaecyparis obtusa. Next base: position 778,361 of record BSBK01008102.1, on the reverse strand, counting down.
AAATCCAGAACAGCTAAATGATACACTAGCAGATTGTGGACATCTGATCAAATGTAAATGATGGGTATATTTGAAAATGGGAGAAAGAAATGTACCACAATAGAGGAGAAGCGCGGGGCTTGAGGGAGAAGGATTTCTTGGATAGCTTTCTTTAGATGGGAGATGTCGACTGGTTCATCGAGCTCAAAAACGACGTGAACGCAGAGGCCTAATGAAGGAGTGTGTAGAATCTCTCCTGTTGGGCTCACTGCATGCTCGTTCTCATTTTCATTTTTCATGCTGCTGAGCTCAACTGGTATTGAATGGAATGCAATGATTGAAAGAAGCAGTTGTACACTTTTATAGATGTAAATTGATGGGTTTCACAATTTGCCATTACATCGACACTATAAGTGCTATTTATAGGTTCCTTTTGAGGAAGTGAGTGCCACTAGGTAATTGGACGTACCTTATCATTAAACACCGAAGTTATTAAATTGCATATTCAATTTTCACCTAAATTGTATTTTTTATTAAATAAATTGAAAATCAGTATCATACACAATTGTATGCTGATTTTTAATTTATTTGATAAAGGTAAAGAAATTGTTTAATAGGTTACATTATGTTAGTTGTTGGATACTCAAAAGTTTATATTTATTGATTTTTGTCTTTTACAAGATTAATTATATATATATTGAATGCAATTAAGTTTTTTTGTTGACAAATATTATGACAATAGTACTTGCTTAGCCTATCGACAAGTACTAAGAATGTGATGTGCAATTATATAGTTTTAATATTTGTACATATTTTCATTATTTAAAAATACAACTATGTGATACCATGATGACTATTGATGCACACTTATCTATTAGAGAATTTCTCTTAATAATAGTAGGCTATGCACATATGTCCAAGTGTGCCTTATCACTCCATGTTGCAATATTTATTAATTTTTTCTCTACTAATTGTTGACCATTATTCTTTGATTAATAAAGAATTCATAGTAGGTCATTTTCCTATCAAAAAAAGGTTCCCTTTGTGTGATATTTTAATCAACCATTGTTTTTGTCTCTTTTCAAAATAATGTTTATGTTCAAATTTAAGATCAACTGGTATTTTATAAAATAAACAATGATTAGTAATAGTTGTTGAACGGTAGATTGGTATTACATTATTATGTCAACAAATATAAAATATATAGTATATAGTTGGTAGCTACATCAAATATTTTTACCATCAAACATTTATGGTGATATTAAATGGTTCATAATTATTATATAACTATATAGTCATTGCGACCAGATCTTACTCTGTGTCTCTTAGTTCTCAGTAGTATTTTGGTTATCTTCTACATTGAAATTTATTCAAATTCAATTTAACAAGAAAAACAATATTATCCATCTACCTTAGCATTATAAAATTAAAATTCTTAAATGGTATTTTACATTTTCAACAAAGTTTTAGTATAATTTTTTGAGTTATAAGTTTAAATTTTTTATTTAGTATTTTTGGTATCAAGGATGTGTTGAAGTTTTCATCACAAGCATTGAAGGATCAAACAACAAATGAAAAACACCTTCACAAGTGAAGGTAGAAAAAAAGAACTACTATATTCCTGAAGTGCAAAAAATAATTAACTATACAAGGTACATTACAATGAAGAGACTAATTGATTTTATAAAAAGTAATAGTCCTAAAAATATGCAAAATCTCACTCAAACTAAAAATAATAAACTAGAGCTAGATATACAAACTAGAAGTGCATGATATGCACAATATGAAAACTAGAGTTTAAGTAGACTAGATAATCCTATGGGTAAAAGTACAAATTTGTGTCACAGTTTGGGATAATTGGAGGGATTCGATCATAGCGACTCTGGTTGAATCCATGTGGTACCTACATGGACGCCTCGTGGAAGTGGTGTTTTGTATGACATGGATTCAACCAGATCTAGTCCAGCCAAAAACCCCTTGATTATAAAAACTAGCCGCAATCGCTTAACCCCTCATTTGCAACCAAGAAATTTGTAGAACGGGTGAGGGGCTACAGGGTAATTTTAGTCGAAATTAGGTAGACCCGCTTTTTTTTTTGTTAAATTTTTAATGTTATATTAGATTAAATATTTTTTTTCTATTGTTTGAATTATTTTCTATAGTTTAATTTATCTTAATAAACACTAGGTTTATTAACATTAGCAATAAACACATACACACTAGTAATAATTTATCTGTGACACATAAACATAAACCATAGACACATAAACACAAACCATAGACATCATAACTCAATTATCCTTCGACATCCAGTAATAGCTACAGTTGAACCCACAACCTTAAACAGAAATAAAGAGAGCATTTTTAAGGAGAGAGCAATAAATTTAGGATGAACTTAATAGGATAAAAATAGAGCATTTTTAAGCAGAGAGCATTTGATGTACTGGCAAATTTAATTTATCAGAAATTAGTGATTGATAAGAATTACATTAATTTAATAGATTGTAGAAAATTTATGTCTATTACAATCAAAATCTAGTTAAGTTTTAGTCCAAGTTGTGGGAAAATAATATGATAGTTACACATTTGTTTCCTCTAGATGACTCCATATAGATGAGGGCAGTGACAGCTCATTCTGACGATGATAGCAAGAATGTGTATTAGATCTTTGACTTCATAAATCCTACCAAATAGGGTTCCTTCATTGATGGAGGATTTTATATAAACCTAGATCTTTGACTTCATAAATTCTCCAAAATTCATCCGATCCTAATTCATCTCTCATATTGTCAAAATCTTACACTGAACAACTATATCTAAAACAAAGTGAAAAACAAGTTCAACCAATTTACTTAAGACAGCTGAAACAGAAGAAGTGGCTGTTCAACTCCCTCTAAATAAATATAAGCACCACTTCTCTTTCATTAAAAACTCATGTCTTCTAGGATTATCCGACAAAGGCATTATCTTAAAAAACCCTTTGCCAAGAAAAGCAATGCAGGAACAGAGCAAACAAACAAATCATAGGTGATATGAAAAGCTCCTTAAACCTCAATGCAATGCCAATCGTGAGAAATGAAAAAAACTGTCTACAAAACCTTTAAGCCAGACTGCGATCTTGAGTTCATCAGAGCGAGAGATGTTATTCTCAAATTCCCTATTTTCTTTTTGTCTGCATTCATTGAAGCAACGATTTGAATGAGCTGAATGTTTTCAAGACCAGATACCCAAACAAAAAAACTGAGTTATTGGGTTATAAGTAGCCAGACCAGGAAGAACCATCTCATAGGACCGTCGAAACCCACAGAACACCACGCCCATTATCACATCATTAACGCTTTATTAACAAAAACAAAATCACAATCAAATACATAGAGTAACTGGTTACTGAATACATTGTTGGGAATGTGAAGCCCAACAACGGTTACATGACCATTGGCATTCCCTTCATTTTCGTCTTTTAGCTGAACATGTTTGTATATATACATGTGCATAGTCATGTAACATATATTGGTGAATGATAAAGGAATTCCCTATTGAAAGTGGATGTAGCCATTGTTGGTGAACCACTATAAATATTTGTGTCTTGTGTCCTTGACTGTTGTGTATTTTATTTATGTTTTAGTTTAGTTGTCTTTATCATGTTTCTTTGCTTGTTTTGAATCAACAATTGGTATCAAAGCCAGTTTGGCTTGAGCAGAGATGGAGTAAGAAGATGATGACACTAACTTTGTTATTGACAAATTTCTTGAGAATTTGGATTCGGCTGAAGAGGAGGATGCTGAAGCAAGTGAGGATGAAGTTGAGGAAGTTGTGAGGTTGAAGGAAGAGAACTTTCTACTCACAGACCAACTGATTTGTATGGATCAGAAGTTGGAGGTTTTGTGTCATATAATGAATGTTGAAAAAGAAAACTTTGACAAAGAGTGGGAGTTATTTGAACAGACCCTGTTTCAGGAAGAGGAAAATGATGGAAAGGGCCATTAGATCTTGACAGAGGACTCTTTCCTCGCAAAAATGTATATCTGGTTGATAGAAAAGTTTCCCCTTAGTGGAAAGAAACCACAAGAGGATTCGAGGTACCTGGCAATTGGAGATTTCAGGAGTGCGGGGATTATAGAGCTCAAGGAGGCCGGAGAGAGCCCTTGGCTCAAGGCTGCGCATGATCCAGAAGCCTTTGGCAAGTATGAGAATGGCATTTTTGATAATTTATCATTGCAAATTGCAGAAGTAGAAGCAGAGTGGAATGCATTAACTACAGGCGGAGCATTGTCAACGAATCCAGAGACGACGGGGCAAGGGGCGAGGTCAGGAACGTTGCCACTGCTAGAGGCTTCAGATGCCTCTTCTGGGGGTAAGAGAAACAGTAATGGCAGGTTCAGCTTCGGAAAAATATTCTTCAAGACAAAGTTGTGCTGTAAATTTAAGGCTAGCACTTGTCCTTATCTCAACAACTATAACTATGCCCATGGAATGGAGGAGCTATGGAATTGCCCCCCAATTGGCAAGAAATCATTGCCCAGTAGGAAGAGCTGAGTCTCTAGGCTGAAAGATGGAGTGAGGATAGTAATACCCATCATCATCACCAACAAAACCAGATGATGATGGTGGCGGTCATACCGTCGCTTAGCCCTTCTGAAGCCATTGTTCTTGGCGGCGGAGATGCAAATGGGGGCGGGTTTGGTTTGTTGCACAGGCTTCATAAGACGAGGCTTTGTAAGAAGTATTATATGGAAGATGAGTGCCCATATGGGGACAACTAGAATTTTCTCCATGATGATCAGGGGAGGTCTAGAGAGAGCGCGACCATTAGTCTGGGACCCAACACCAGCAATGGGGCCATCAATAACAACTACTGGGCAGTTTCAGTTGCTCTGCAACAAGAACTTGAAGATATTACAACCCAGGTAACGAATGATCCTAGTGAACATGGAGGCAAACTGTGAGGAGCTTGACGCAGACTGTCACATGTACCTATGCAGGTGTCTTACCCGGTTGTTCATGATGAGCATGGGCAATGTGCGAAAGAGAGGACAACCATGGGATTCGATTCTCGTTACATAGACTTTGGTTTGGATTTTGACTGCTGTTTAGGGAAGCGTTGGTCACCTGGGCAAGGCAATGAAGAACATGAGCATCACCATCAGCAAAACCAGCTCCTGCCTGACGGTAGTTGTGTCGCTCATGATGTTGTAATTGACATAATGATGGTAGAATATACAAACACTGTCACTCCTCAGCATGCAGCTAGAGCTGAGGCAGAGAACGTTAACGTAGTAGGTATGCGAATTATAATTACCCACATAAATAATAGTGCTAGCATGGCAGACGTTGCAGAGGTTAGTAACAGTACAATTCCAAGTGTGGACTGCAAAAGCATATATGCTTGTAATCATTTAGTGAAGTGGTTACATAGTCTCTGCAATAATTTGGTGTGTTTGGTGAAGGTATTATCCTATGTGCAGCAACTCCACAAGGCTTTAGCGATGGATATCATTTTGATAGACCTTTACTTTGGGATTTCCGATCTTCTCCATGATGAAACAAATCCTTTGGTGTCTAAGGATTGTGATCCAGTTGTTGATACTTTGTTAAGGGGGAGCCGAGGAGTAGGATTACGTGATGGAGGAATGTGTTTTGCACATGTTGGAAGTTTTGTTCCCGAATATAAATTAATGGATGGGAATGTTGAGGGTAAATTATTAGGAGATGAGTTTTTTGACTCAGGTCTTTTTTGGCAAAGACTAATTTGTAGTGTCTGTGAGCAAAGTCTGGCGATTTTCAAGTCTTTGATGGGCATGGTTATAATGTAAATGTAGAAGTGGAAATATAGGGGATTCTTAGTGCATGACTGTGCCGGTTGGACTTCAAGGGGGAGATTGTTGGGAATGTGAAGCCCAACAGTCACATGACCTTTGGCATTCCCTTCGTTTTCGTCTTCTAGCTGAACATGTTTGTATATATACATGTGTATAGTCATGTAACTTATATTGGTGAATGATAAAGGAATTCCCTGTTGAAAGTGGATGTAGCCATTGTTGATGAACCACTATAAATATTTGTGTCTTGTGTCCTTGACTGTTGTGTATTTTATTTATGTTTTAGTTTAATTGTCTTTATCATGTTTCTCTGCTTGTTTTGAATCAACATACATAATATAAGTAGAAATAAGGCTAGTAAGATGCAATAACTTACCCCTCCAACATTATTCTTTATTTTTGTAACATCTTCTAGCGAAAAGGTGGCGGACGCCATAACTTTAGGCAACATCTCTACACCAGAAGGCCCTCTGATAGGGAACTTGCTATTCTCCATCCTTGTCAAACGTAGAAAACTAGCAATAAGGTCTTCTAAAGTGCAAAACATTACTACCATAAGTGTGACAAGAAGACTCCATATTTTGTAAAGAAACTTCAGCCCGTGCCAAGCAGTGTTAGAACTTTCACGAATTTGTGCAGGAGGATTTTTCTGTTGGGAAGAGAGAGCAATGCTTGGTGGAAGGGTGGGATTATCGGCCTTGGTAGAGCAGGCTATTGCTAGAGACATAAGAGACTTGCCATCACCCAGCATATGATGTATATTTATAATCATTGTGGATTCTGCCGTTGTGGTTTTGTAGTTAAGGAAGTGGAACTCCCAAAGAGGGCGAGAGAGGGGAAGCTTTCTTAAATGCATATCAGAAACATAGTCCTCCACAAACTTATCGTAGACCATGTGACCAGCAGGAAACTGTGGAGCAAATACATGCTCCTCAATATTCACCTCTGTTGTCTTCCATTGCAGCTCCCCTTTCTCGTTCTTAGTCTGCATTCAAGCACCCAAAAAAATACACACAATGAAATCCACAGCAGCTAAATGATATGCAAATCTGATCAAGTCCTGAACAGCTAAATGATACACTAGCAGATTGTGGACATCTGATCAAATGTAAATGATGGGTATATTTGAAAATGGGAGAAAGAAATGTACCACAATAGAGAAGAAGCGCGGGCCTTGAGGGAGAAGGATTTCTTGGATAGCTTTCTTTGCATGGGAGATGTCGACTGGTTCGTCGAGCTCAAAAACGACGTGAATGCAGAGGCCAAATGAAGGAGTGTGGAAAATCTCTCCTGTTGGACTCACTGCATGCTCGTTCTCATTTTCATTTTTCATGCTGCTAAGCTCAACTGCCATTGAATGGAATGCAGTGATTAAAAGAAGCAGTTGTACGCTTTTATAGATGTAAATTGATGAGTTTCAGAATTTGCCATTACATCCACACTATAAGTGCTATTTATAGGTTCCCTTTCGAGGAAGTGAATGCCACTAGGTAGTTGAACTTACCTTATCTTTATACACCAAAGTTATTAAATTGCATATTCAATTTTCACTTAAATTGTATTTTTTATTAAATAAATTGAAAATCAGTATCATACACAATTGTATGCTGATTTTTAATTTATTTGATAAAGGTAAAGAAATTGTTTAATAGGTTACATTATGTTGGTTGTTGGATACTTAAAAGTTTATATTTATTGATTTTTGTCTTTTACAAGATTATTTATATATTTATTCAATGCAATTAAGTTTTTTTGTTGACAAATATTATGACAATAGTACTTGCGTAGCCTATCGACAAGTACTAAGAATGTGATGTGCAATTATATAGTTTTAATATTTGTACATATTTCATTATTTAAAAATGTCACTTTTTCATTTTCTTATTGACTTACTTATTCCTTTGTCATCTTTGTCAATATATTTATTCCATTGAGAATTGGAATGAGGTGTTTTTTCCTTTTTTTAATTGTAAATCTTTTAAAAGAATAATAAATTAATAAGAAGTTAATTAGTAGATTGACAAAACATAATTATACAAAATAAATTTTCTAAAACTTATTGTTTAGTAATTCCAAAAAATGATGCAATAGTACTTGCTTAGCCTATCGGCAAGTACTAAAAATGTGATGTGCAATTATATAGTTTTAATATTTGTACATATATTCATGATTTAAAATATTACTTCTTCCTTTTCTTATTGACTTACTTATTCCTTTTTCGTCTTTGTCAATATATTTATTACATTGAGAATTGGAATGAGGTGTTTTTTCCTTTTTTTTTATTATTATAAATCTTTTAAAAGAATAATAAATTAATAAGAAGTTAATTGGTAGATTGAAAAAATATAATTATACAAAATAAATTTTCCAAAACTTATTGTTGTATAGTGTATGGTTGATATGTATTATATAGTTATAGTTATGATATTCAACAACTACACAAAAAGACTTTACCCAAAATCATGAATGTTTTTTAGTGGTGAATAAATATTATATAATTATAGTCATCGAGGTCAAACATTACACAAAATGATTTTGCCAATATTTATATTTTGTTAAATAGAATAATTTCATATAGTAAACTTCGCCACCATATTTATAATTATATAATATTCTCTTTCTATTTAGTAAAAACATATGTGATTCTTTATATAAAAAATGCAATTGATGTAAAATTAAAATATTCATGAAACTTTAAATAACGATAAGCACACGTATGAAATATATAAACAAAAGAAAGGATCTTACATTAATAATAACAATAATTTTATTTAATAAATAAATTAGTACAATTAAAGAGCATTTATAAATATATTTTAGCTCCAACTTAGCATAACTAAAAGTGTTGTGTTAATATTTTTATTGGAAATTAAATGAGCTACTCTAATTATAGACTCCTTAGCTTTTACTAGGCTTAGATATAGTCTAGTTTTTCACTTTCTTAAGTGGCTCATATGAAATTACACTAGCTTCTCCAATAGGGTTCACATATTAGTGCTATTTTAGATGTGTCAAATCTTAGCTCATGTGATATATTTAAGTAAAATCTGTACACTTTATGTTTTGACTTTCTTAGGCAGGTCGGGCTTAAAAGGCACATACTAAGTGTTGACCGCTCAATGTGGATCATGTAGGGTCCTCCTAATATTCTTGTTGTTTAAACTTGTTACCCTTTATTATTTCTTGGTGTTGATCATCTTTCCAAAGTTGTAAGTAATTATTAAGAGCTCAACTATTTTCACTTACAAAATATTTATGTATAATACTCTCTTTTTTGTGTATGATTTAGGAGCCTTAGTGGCTCAACATGATGACTACTGATTTATGTTTATCTATTAGATTCTTTCTCTTAATGGTATTAGGTTTCCCAAAAGTATCTATATGTCCCATCACTTTATGTTGCAAATTTTCATCACTTATTGTTGGTCAACCTCTTTTCTAAATGATCAAAGAAAAATTCATAGTGGGTCCTTTCTATGATATTTAATTAACAATTATTTTGTCTTTGTAAGAATAAATGTTTATGTTAAAATTTGAAATGAATTGGTATTTTAAACAAAATATCTTAATTAGTAAATATTTATTGAATGACAAAGTGGTATTACATAATTATGTCAAGAACTATAAATGTATAACATATGGCTGGAAGTTACATCAAATTATTTTACCAAAAGAAATGGTGAAATGGAATGGTCCATAAATATCATAAAATTATAGACATAGGGACTAAACATTCCACAAAATTATTTTATTGTTTTGTCTCTCTATTCTTAGCAATATTTGGGTTGCGTTCGCCATTATAAATCTTTTTTCTTTATTTAATTCAATTTAAGAAAAAAAGTAATAATATCCATCTACCTGAATTTTATGCATTTAAAATGTTGTGTTTTCAAGAATTTCAACCATATACCTTTTTGAGTTTAGGTATAGAGAATATAGTCTAGAATCAATTATGTCTTTATTGAGCTATAAAAAATATTCCAAGAAAAGTTAGAAAAGATGTAATTGAGACATGTATTATTGATTGAATTATGATGCCATATGATTAATTGTTTATTAATGTGACTTATCAAAGCATAGATACACATGTATTAATTGCTTAGTAATATTTTATTAATATATTTTATTATAAATCCAACTGTGTGATACCATGATGACTATTGATCCACACTTATCTATTAGAGAATTTCTCTTAATAATAATAGGCTATGCACATATATCCAAATGTGTCTTATCACTTTATGTTGCAATATTTATCAATTTTTTTCTCTACTAATTGTTGACCATTATTCTTTGATTAATAAACAATTCATAGTAGGTCCTTTTCCAATCAAGGAAAGGCTCATGTTGTGTAAAATTTTAATCAACCATTGTTAAATTATCTTTTTTCAAAATAATGTTTATGTTCAAATTTGAAATCAACTGGTATTTTTATAAAATAAACATTGATTAGTAATAGTTGTTGAATGGTAGATTAGTATTACATTATCATGTCAACAGTTCTATAAAATATATAATATATAGTTGGTAGCTACATCAAATGTTTTTACCATAAAACATTTATGGTGATATTAGATGGTTAATAAATATTATATAACTATATAGTCATAGCAACCAGATATTACTTTGTGTCTCTTAGTTCTTGGTAGTATTTTGGTTATCTTCTACATTAAAATTTCTTCAAATTCAATTTAACAAGAAAAGTAATATTATCCATCTACCTTCGCATTATAAAATTAAAATTCTTTAATGGTATTTTACATTTTTTAACAAAGTTTTAGTATATTTTTTTGAGTTAAAAGTTTAAATTTGTTATTTAGTATTTTTGGTATCAAGGATATGTTGAAGTTTGCAACACAAGCATCAAAGGATCAAACAACAAATGAAAAACACCTTCACAAACTAGGGTAGAAAAAAAGAACTACTATATTCCTCAAGTGAGAAAAATAATTCAATATACAAGATACATTACAATGAAGAGACTAATTGATTTTATAAAAAGAAAGTCCTAAAAATATGTAAAATCTACCTCAAACTAAAAATAATAAACTAGAGCTAGATATACAAACTAGAAGTGCATGATATGTACAATATGAAAACTAGAGCTTAAGTAGACTAGATAATCCTAAGGGTGAAAGTACATATCTATGTCACACTTTGGGATAATTGGAAGGATTCAATCAGAATAGTTCTATTTGAATCCACGTGGTACCTACATGGACGCCTCGTGGAAATGGTGTTTTGGCTAAAATGGACTCGACTAGATCCAATTCGATTGAAACTCCTTGATTATAAAAACTAGCTGCAACCCCTTAGCCCCTCATTTGCAACCAAGAAATTTGTGGAGCGGGTGAGGGGCTATAGGGGAATTTTGACCGAAATTAGATAGACCCACTTTTTTTTGTTAAAATTTTAATGTTATATATTAGATTAAATATATTTTTCTATTGTTTGAATGATTTTCCATAGTTCAATTTATCTTGATAAACACTATGTTCATTAACATTAGTAATAAACACATAAACACAAGTGCTAATTTATCTTAGACACATAAACACAAACCCTAAACACATAAACACAAACTATAGACACATAAACATAAATCGTAGACACATAGACTGTAGACACATAAACAAAAATGTTAAAGCCATGACCAACTAGAGATCACTATGTGTACATATGTACAACCTCCTAAATAGTTGATAAATTGGTTATTTTGAGACCCCAAACCTTATGTGTTATCATGATGAAATAGGAATATGATTAGTAGGTCCACATAAATCTATTTGTTTAGTAATGAAGGTTTTCTATATGATTTGAGATTGACTCATTTAGCATAGTTGACAAAATCTTGACTTAATTAGTGCCAATCAAATTCTTACCCTTAGGTCTTGGGACAAGTTCCCAAGTTTTTATAGGAATACAAGTTCCTCAGTAGCTTCCATTACATCTTGATCCTTATTCACAATTTTATCTAGATTCTGTTCAATGGCATCTTTTATTTCAAATTCTTCTTCTGTATCTTTGACCATGTGAGGAATATTATCAATTACTTCATTCATAGTGTCCTTTGGGTCTTCTTCAAGATTCTCCACTTGTGTATCTGTTGGAATCTTGATTTCTAATATGTCTACCTTTTTCTTGTTCAGCCATTTGAAATATCTTCTTCCTTGCTCTATTTCTTTCTTCTTACACTTCTTGTAACCTAACCATCATGATGTTCAATAATAATTTTTTGATCATGAATCTCTTCTTGTAATTAATCATGGAATCATCAATTTCTTGAATTGTTAATGATGGAACTATCATGACAAGTGATCTCTCTTGTTTTCCTTTTAGTTTCTAGTGCATATCTGCATCTTGCACTAATTCTATTGTATAACTCTTCAAGTAGCTTTCCTTCAAGTTCCACAGGTACATATCTATATGTATACATTGCATCAATAGTTTCTTCCTCAATTTTCAATTTATCTTCATCATTCAACTTATGAAGTTTTAATACATGCATGAAACCAAAACTTCCAGTTGCTCTAAAAATTTCAACATGCTCATCTATTATCTATGGTACAAAGTTCTTAACAACTTTGAATTGACCATCATCATTTGATTCAGTCCTCTCGCTATCCTCATTATTCATAACCTTTTGTTTCTTTTGTTTCTTAGGTGTTGACTATTGTGTGTACTTCCTTTTTTGATAGGTTTTTGTTTTGGGTTGTTTCTCCTCAAGTACAACAATTTTTCCTCTATCTCTTTTTGCAGGGGGTGTGGGGGTTGATGCAGTCTTAGTCCTTGACCTAGTAGCCTTAGGGCTAAATTTTTCCTATGCTAGTGCCTTCCTACCCCTCTTTGGTTTAGGCTTTTCTACTTCTATTTCTTCTTCCTTGGCCTCTTTTCCCTCAGCTTCTTCATCAACTGAATTTTCATTTTCTTCACCGAATTGTTCCTCTAATATGTTTATCATTTTCTTTGATTTATTTTTTATTTTGGGAGCTAATATTTCAAGCCTTATTATCTTCTTAGCCTCTTCAAATGTCCCAAATCTTTTGGTCATCCTGTTTGAGGGTTGTTTAAACAAGGTTTCAATAGAAAGTGTGGCTCAATCAATGTCAATCTCATAACCCATCGGTTCTAGCCATGAAGTTCTTGGTTCTATAACTTTAATGAGACATGTATCGGTATCCACTAGGAAACAAATTGTATCTTTGTAGTTTTCGACTAGTTGTGGGGGAATCCTATATCTTTGGTGAATTCTAGCCTTAAATTGTACAAAATACTCACTCATCAGTTTGTCAAAATTCTCACCTAGACTATTAATGTAATCATTAATCTGATATATAATAAGCCTATATGGGTTCTAGTTCACATCACCAATTTTAGGAAAGAAATTTTGATAGTAGAAGAAAACACATACCAATAACGATCCATATTTCAGTGTGTTAGTCTTGGAAACTCAAATAGTATGCATGTTATCTTCCAATTTCCTTATAAGTGTCTCGGCGAGATCAACCATGAATCCTTTCTTCATAATTTTGTATGCTAAATCAATAGCACCACACAGTACACTATTTGGTCTGCTAGACTGGTAGATTGTTTATACAATAACACATGTAGAAAACTTGATCTCTGCATCATTGATTGTAGACACTCAGAGACCTTGACCATCCCATGTCACTCTGGTATTCTTCTCTATTTCTTCCTTCGGTGATGCTCTTACTACTTTTTCTTTCTCACCAATCGGGTATCCAATAACCATGTACATTACATCCTTTATGATCTTAATTGGACCTTCGACCCATATTGGCTTCTCATGCACTTGACTGAGGACAATTCTTATCCATTCATCTTTGAATAATTTTGGGAAATGCAGTTCATGAGTCAAACCCTTTGTTTCCAAATGTTTGTGCTCATCTTTTAGTTTTCTATCCACACATAATGCCTTGTATGCATCTTGAATTTCATTTTCACACATCTCACCAATTTTTCAATGAATGTATAATCTAATATCTTGAACCAGTAAAACCCTAGGGGGAAATGATGAAAGCACTCCAGTCTCATCAGTCTCCATAGAAACTTTAGGATATAACTTTTAATTTGACACCTCATAATCTGTGCTCTTTATTAGAATAGGCTTTGCAACCTTGGGTACCTTGGTTGTTGCTATATTGGATTCCATTTCAAAATTGATTGTCTAGGGATTCATCGAGTAACATTTAAAAAACTTAGGCACACTCAAATTCTTACACCATATTACTCAAATAGCTCAAATTACTAACATATTCACTTGTTTCAACTCAAAATCCAAATGTTCATTGAAATCACTCAAATCTCTCTTCAATGTTCTTCGAATGCAGTGTATCAAATGAAGTGTCTATCCTCCTATTTATAGTGAAAAGGGCATTTAGGGTTAGGTAATATGTAATAAATTCTCTTTTTCCAACCTATGACTAATAATCATACCGACCACCAATCTTTGCTTGGTAACTCAATACTTCTCCACTGACCATCCATCTTACTCAGTTATGCTTACCTACCATACTAACTTTCACAACTATAAGAGTTATCCCATTGCATCTCATCATATGCTGATTTGGATATCAATTCATGATTGTGAGGAACTGATGTATGATAAAATATTTTAAATACAGTTCCCATACCTACTTGTATGGTTTATTCTGTAGTTGTGGAGTCACCCAATCTAGTGATGAGGTGTTACTGACTGATCCAGATGATGTTCCACTATCTTCAGTCTTTATTCTCCATATATTGTCCATCTGATTATGAATATCATCAACATTTACTATACCTTTTATTTTAGATTCTTCATCATTGGGTGCATACACTCAGTACCTATAGTCTTTTCTCAAGTGATCGACCTTGTGATAATGAAAACATGCCATGCTAGAACTCATCCAAATACTAGTATTTCCTCCCTTGTGAAATCTTTTACAATTTGCTACAATATTACCATATCTTCCACAAGATGTATATGTAATCCTTGTGTTGTAATTCTGGTTGATAGTATTTCCTTGTCTATTTGGTATCCAGTTATACTTCTTCTATGATCTACAATCCTATGATTTGTGTCTATACTTATTGCATCTCTAGTAGTAACCATCAAATTTATTTTTCCTTGGAGTCTTGTCAAATTTGGATCTGCACTCAAATTCTTGATGATCATACTTGTTGCAGTTATAATAGTATCCATAAAATTTAGGAGTAACAAATGACTTGTCGTCCTTGCTCCTACATACATTTGTTGTGTGGCCAAGTTTTCCATAGTGATAGAATGTTGGCTTCTTAGGTTTTGGAGTTGTATACACATTTATCTACTATGCTTTCTTAGATGATTCTCCTCTCTTAGTTGTAGAGTTCTCAGTAAAGCCTAATCCATAGGTATCTCTTAGTCTTCTCTGATTTCTCAACTGTTCATCTAGTTTCCTTATACTTTCCTCATATCTCTTTAGTCTTTTATTTGTTTCTTGTTTAGTTTTCAGCTCATTCTTCAGTTGTAAATTTTATGATCTTAGTCTAGCAATCTCTTCCACCTTCCCTGCAATATCATGATTAACACCGAGTCACCAATTTTTCAAATCATAGTGATTTTGTGTCAACCTTTGTATTTACACATCTTTGTCATCCAGTATTGCACTCATTTTCCTTTTCTCATCTTCTATCATTCTCTTATCATCTTGAACTTTTCTCTTTTGTTCCAAGACTTAACACATTCTTACCGATTGAGCTTCTTGTTCCTTCTTCAATGATTTGACCTCTCCGGTTATGGTTTTGTTCTTTTCCATAAAATCTAATATAATAGCTTCAAATTCATTAGACAAGCTTCCCTCTAATTGTTCAAAAAGTTCTTCAACTTGATCTTGGGTATCTTTTAGTTTATGGGCTAACTCCTTTCTCTTTCTTAGTGAATGCTTTAACTTCCTTGTTAGTTCATCAATCTGATCTTTTGCAAATTTCAGTTATGTGTTCAAATTCTCAATCACTATTTCATACCTATAGCTTTTTGTCTCTTCCGATATTTCCTCTCAAGAAATCAAACTTCTAAATAAGAGACTCTTCTCTGATACAAATTTTTGGAAAGTTAAGGTGTTCAGAGGGGGCGGGGGGGGGGGGGGGGGGGGGGGGGGGGTGAATTAGTACCATATAAAACTTTAACTCTCAATAACTATTTTACCCTTTGAATCTTCGATCTTACTTTGCATGCATAAACTTAACAACTTATTGTTGAATGAAAGTAAAATAAAGTAAACTCTTTCAACCATAAACACATAGCACACATTAACACATTTGACACATGATTTTGGTCAGACAAAAACCCTTGGTTAGAGGGAAAACTACAGTGGGGATGACACCACAATCCTTCACTACTGCAACATAAAGTTTTCTCAGTTAGAGTATACAAAAGTATCACTTCTGGTGATTTATCCTATTAGGAGTAATACAAAAAGACCTACTAAAGTCTACCTTGTAAAAGGATTTTGCAACACTCATTAAGTGTGCACTTTGTTAAGATATTTACAATATAATAGGCTTGTTAAGGCCTACCCAATATGTGGGATTTTAGAATACAATAACAACAATGCATTCCTATAAAATATGATCTGGAATAATGCATCTACATGAATGGTAGGTTAGATCCTTTATGCCTTGTGTAGTCTCATCACCTTTCTCTTACCGATTTCACCAAATTCATTCACTTCCACTTCTCGGTAGCACTATCTTTTTTATCATTGTTTTGCACTCTCTCCTTCTCTCTTCTAATATTTTCTTGATCCATCCTTATATAGTAATCTTGTACCTTCCTCTTTACTTGACCTAATTAGGGTTTGGATCCTTCTAGAGTTCTCAGATGATTAGATTTGCGATCCATATTCATTTCCTCTTTCCAAGAATTATTTTCTTCATTTTCATTGGTTCAAAATTTTCCTTGGGATCATTTACAATCATGTTTCAATCCCAATAAATCTTACATAACTTTCTCCTTGATCTGCATAAACCATTTTCTTGCTCCTCGAGTTTTGTAAAATGTATTCACAAACTTTTATGTTCATCTTGTGTCTCTTGGTAGCCTTTATTAATCTTGTTGGTAATACTCTTCTTTGGTTAACATACTCGCTCAGTAGTCTTCCTTCGCTTGGTAACCATTGTGCTTGGTTAATTATATTTGTTCAGTGTCCATTCTGCTTTGTCATTACTAAATGAATTCCTCTTCACCAACCTGATTCTTCACTCGTCATAACTCACTTTTTCACTAATGAAAACACTTAATGTATTTAGGAGTAACATAAGAGATACCACGTGAAATGAAAATCATTATTTTACTCCCCCTCAAGTACTTGACTATCATTACTTTAAATAATCCCCAACTGATCTTTAGGAATAATAGCTTTGTTATTTGAAAGAACATTTGGAATTCTCCAACCATTGAAAGCTTCAGTAGAATAGAATTTGTTTCACTTGACCAACACCAATCTTCTGTTTTCCTCCATCCTTTGAAATTTTACATTCTTTTCTACAAAAGATAATTTAGAATTTAGAATTTATTTTTATTATATCAAGTTTTTTTATATGCTTCTATGTATATATATCTCCATTATTGCACCCCTTGTTTATTTCCTTTATTATCATAGTTCACTAGTATAAGTTAGCATTCATGTTGGGAAAAAGCTATCTTGACACAAAACATGACATGGTAATATCATTTGTATATATGTCCATAACATGATATATATATGTCCATAACATCATCAAAGCTTAAATGGATTGGCAACTAAATGAGGAAAGAGAAACATAAACAAGCCGTTAACTGAACGACAGTAGAAAAATGGACTACTAGAGAAACCAAAGACAAAGAAATCAAAACTGATAGTTGTAGATCCAGACCATGCTTGATGTTTTGAATTTTAAAAATCGTCCCACCTAAGATAATGTCAAAAATATTGAAATAAAATATTGCCCAATATAATTTTCAAAAAAATTGAATAAAAATCACTCTTGTCGCTTCTTCCCTTCTATTTTTACTATTTTTTTCTCTTGAATCTTCTTTTCTACAGCTGCAATGACCTACACAGAATAGCTGGCTTGGAATAATAGTGGGCTTTGCAAGATGTTGTAGGAGTACCTAAGGAAGTCAACAATTGACTCTCAAAATAATATTTCAATTTTTCTTTGTTTTAGTTTTGGTCTCTCTTCACCACTCGAACATTCATATAATGTTATTTGGATTTTTTTATTTTTGTATCTATTCATCACCGGCTTATGTTATGTATGTAAAATGATGAATCATAGGCAAAGGAACTGAATTCGTTAACAATGCAACAAAAGTGATCTCATGGATTGGGATGAATGTAGAATGTGTACACAATAGGCTTAAGCAGATCATATTGGTAGGTGTTGAGCCAAATCCTACAATGAAAAATCCATTTTGGAAACCCTTCATCTGACCTATTAAGGTCCTATTTCATTTTTTCTATCTATGTTTATGTGTTTGAGATGTAAGGGTTTTACGCTCTTTGAATACTTTGAAATTAATGTGTTTACTAAAAAAAATCGTGACAAATTTTTTTATCTAACACTTTTGATCACATTGTAAATCTTCCTATCATCTATTACACAAGATTTCCATAAATTATTTTTGGGGGATTATTTCTTATCTTTTTCAAATGATAATTTATACAAAGTTGTTGCTAATGTTATAAATCAAAGTCATAGCTTTTTGGGGATAATTTTGAAGAAGATATTTTTTGTAACAAATTTTTTTATTTTGCAAGGTATGTGAGCCCATTTTGGAGGAAATTATAATGTATTATTATTTTAGTTTCATATTTGGCTAAATGGATTAGATTATTTTTAGAACAAAGAGTATAAAGGAAAATTAGCTAATAAGCACATATGAACTTTGATAAAGGTGTAAAGAGGTTTCATAATCATGCAATCAAACTTTATAGATTATGTTTAGATGATATTTTAGGTTGATGCTAAACTGATAGAATAAGATAGTTTAGTGGAAACATAATATTATTGATAGGTTTACAGTTTTTTTTTTAAAATATCTAATTACTTCTTTTTATTTCTTTGCATTTTGGTTGGGGATTTCTCAATGTTGCAGAACTCATCGCAGGTATTTGCAATATTTGATAAAAATTTTGTGGAGATAACTGGAGTAGCAAAGAGCAATTCTTAGACCCTAAATTTGGTTCTAATAATGATAATGGTGATGATATCTACAATATTTGGTGCAAAAGAAGTAGAGGTGCCCAATCCATCTCCAATCATAGGCGCTACTTATATGGCGGTAGTGCCTTCTCTAGCACCTGCCCTTTTTTTTGGATCTCTCACAACTTTTTTTTCCCACTTTTTCAATGAGGGTTTTTTTTTCTGATATGATCTATGTTATTATCTATTTCTTGTCATTTTTGGTCGGTATGCATGATATTTTGTATCTTCTGTAATGGTCAAGCTCGCCACTTTGTTCAAAAATTTGTACAAAATTATTTTTACCACAGATTATTATTCAAGCATTTCAAAAATCATGTATCTTCTCAAGGTTCTTGCACAAATATGATTTTGTATTTGAGCCTCTTTCTCAAAATAATGAATTTATTTTGGAAATCTTTGGCTTCAACTACTAAAGCTCTTCTTCGTAGTGTCTATCTATTCTTTGTGTTTAGATGTAAGACTTTTATTCTCTCTGAATATCATAAAACTAATTTTTGAGATAAAAAAAATTGGTAATAGATATTTTAACTAAAATTTTAATCACATTGGTAATATTTTCTACCATTTGCTACACAGGGTTTTTAAAAGGCTATTTTTATACTTATACTTTTCTTGGGGGATATTTCTTACCTTTAAAAAATGTTCACACTATTTTACAAATGACATATCAAGGTGCTTCCGTGTATAAATAAGGACTAACACTTATTTAGTTGTATAGATTTTTGAAAGGAGTGTATTTTTTCTCACAGTCTTATGCATTTTACTAGCAAAATGTGATAGTCAAATTTAGAGGTTCATACAGTAAAATTCAAAAAACTTCAAGTTACTATTATGTATTGTGAAGATTGATGAATCTAGCATATATATATTTAACAAAATTTATGCAAAAGGAATTAAGAGATATCACTACTAGATAGCTATATTATTTGCTCATTAGTCCACTCAAATTAATTAAAATTGTCATGATTAAAATTTTAATTAGTTTTAGTTGTAATTATAAACATATTATGATACATGCTTGTATAATGCTTTTCTATCATTATGGTACATGATTGTATAATCTAATATTGTCAATAATGATAATTCAAAGAGTAATGCAATGCATTTTTTAATATGAAAATTAATTGCATTCTAGGTACAATTGGAGGATGTAATTTTTTACAATATTGGAATACTAGTCCAAGAAATATTTTAACCTCAATGCCTCAATATATTTGTATTGAAAAACAAAACTTATTCAATGTAACATAACCTAGACCTTAGCATTTTGATAGTGTACTTAATCCTTTGTTCATCATTATGTCTCTTTTTCTAGTTTATGTTGAAAATCGTGTCTCTTTTGGCCCTATATACAAGAACTTAGGTGCAACAAGAAAGTTAAAGAAGTGAGTTTTAGTTTAGATTTCATAAAATTAAATATTCTTAAAGATATTTTTAGATTTCATTTATTTATTTTAAATTGGAATGAGGTGGGTAAGGGAAGAGAATTTAGTGCTTCTAGACAATATATTTCAAATTATAGGTACCTAGAGTGGGTAAGAGAGGTGAGAGACATTGATGGTGAGATAGATAATAGGGGATAAAGAGAGGTAGATAATGAGACATGGATGGAGAGATATAGAGGTGGAGAGGGAGAGATGAGAAATCTAGAGAGGGGATAAAGGGGATGGGGGGAGGTGATGATTTGGACAATGGAAAATAATAGAAAAGCCTAAATCATTAAAAAAACTTTAGATGCCTCATTTAAAAGAACATGGACATAGAAAACATATAATTTTTATCTATTACCATTGACAAAAAAATTCCTTTCAAAGACAAAAAACCATTTTTGAAAACATGATTTTTCTTTGAATATGCTCTGAACTTACATTTTAGGTCAAGACATGGAAGATATTTTAACTCAATATAGAAGACATGGATTAAGTCTATGTCATCATTGTGATGAAATTACCTTTCCAAAGTAAGAGAAAATAAATTCATGTTGGAAAAGATAATGTATTTTTATACATGGTGTATGCAATGAAAATACCAAAACACCAAACAAAATCACATTAGATGTTAGTCATTTCAAATGAAACAAAATAAGTAATTTTTACTACAACCTCAATGAGCTAAAACAAGGGCACCCAATAACCTTGTTTGATTTTCTCTTCAAGATTAATGTGTTTATGATCTCCCAACACAATAGAATGTAATCTAATGCAAAGACTATAAGATGCAAAATGAGGGTTTTGGAAACAAGTATGAGGAACTTGCCCCAAATTTCACAATGACGTGCAAGTGCAAGATCTATGAAGAAGATAGTGTACAAGCAATATGATGCAATATATTTTTGAATATTTTTTAATAAGAAATGCAATGCAAGATAAATAAGAATGAAAATGCAAGATTTCAACTAATCTATGAAATCAAAACTATTCTGCCATGCAAGAATTGAAATCTAAGCTAAGAATGAAAGTGCAACTATGATCAGAGAAAAACTAATCTGTCTTGAAAGGTGTAGATCATTCAAAAATTAGTGAACATGAATCTAACAGCATATTCCTAAGCTTAAATAGAAAAAAAAATGAATGCAAAGACATTCAGATAGAGATAAAATGGGAGCACCCTATCACCATGTTATTTGCTCTCACTTAGGGATGTGGGTGTGCTCTCGAATCACTTGGAGAATATCCCTAATGATGATTAGGAGATATTAGGATAAGTTAGGGACCATAAGAACCCCACAATGGCACAAAACTGGGTATAGAACACTCGTTTTGCCCCTAAGGCCTTAAGGATCCTAAAAAAAAATCAAGAATGCAATCTAAGCTATTTATGAGTAATTTATGATTGTTTTTAGACCAAAAGAAATATGATGTGATGCTATGATATGCAAAACAATAAAAGAAAGTATGATTTATCCATTAGTTCTATGCTAAGATGTGTTAGAAAGCTTGAAGAAACAAAGAAATCTAACAATTATGAAAAAAGCTTAAGGATCTAGAGCTATTCTAGCATTATAACTCTACTTAATATGAGTGTTGTAAATTCTATATTTTCTCTTAGGAAGTGAGGGTATTTATAGGATTTGGGAAGGGCTTGGGTTAGGAGGATGAGTTAGGGTTAGGGGTAAGGTTTGAGGTAGAGTAAGAGGTATAGTTTGGGGTATGGTAAGGTTTAGCTTGGGTTAGGGGTTACTCACACATGTGTGAGAAACACTAGGGGAGTGTGTGAGGGGAACATGTGTGGAAGAAGAGACATGGGTCTCTTTATGAGGCTGTAAGAAGCCTTAAAGAGTGTGTAAGAGGCTTTAATGAGTGTGTAAGGCTCATTAAGGGAAGGGTTTGACCAAAAGTCAAAGAGACTTGGATTAGGCTAAGAAGGTTAGGAAACACCTTCTAGATAGGTTTAGGAAGGGTTTAGGAAAGGTTAGAAAAGATTAGGAAAGTCTAGGAAAGTCTAGAAGATTCTAGGGTTTTGGAGGGATTTTAATAAATATTTCATTTATTAAAAGGGTTTTGGTCAATTTATCAAATAATTAATAAATTTTGGGGGGAATGATGTTTAAATTAGATTTAAACATTTTGGAGGGGTTTACTTAATTAAAAAATTTTAATTAAGATAAAGGGATTTAATGGCATAATAATAAATAAATTAATTAATTAACAAATGATGATGTCATCAGGGATTTTCAGAAAATAAAAATACTTTTATTTTCTAAAGGATTTTTAGGTGTCTACATTTTTCCCCTCTTTGATGCGATGTTGCAAGTGGCATGGCGTCAAAGACAAGAAAATAAGATGCCCCAGGCTAGAATTTAGAGGAATAGGGGGTTGTGCCCCCTCGAGAAAATAACACAAAGAGAAAACGTTGTGGAATTTTCTTGAAAGGAAACATAAAAGAAGGGGAATGAATGGAGGGAGGGAGGATAAATAACCAAACTTCCAAGAGAAAAGATGGAGGGATGCAAGATGAGATGGAATGCAGAATGCAGAATGCAGCTACATGAAGATGCAAAATTAATCTAGATGATGCAGGATGGGGGATTTCGGGAGCTCCAAGTGCAAATGTGGAGAGCACAACCTAGTTTGATATAGAAACATTAGAGATGTGCCAAGGATACTGGGATCACAAGGCATTGTCACCAGTGTTGCATAGGACTGATGCAAAAAAGACATGTAGGGTTTCCCCAGCATCACACATGAACCCGAGAGCAAGCATGGTAGAAACGATGCTGGAGAAACCACAAACAAACAATATTTCCAAAGTGCACCATGTAACAGAGAAGATCACATGTGAACCATGCAAGGGTCATGTCTGATTGACTCACAAGAAGAAGCAAAAGATCAAAATATCTTGCCCCAGATTGCCCTCATTCGTAGCGCACCATGATATAAAGGATCGTGGTGACTTTGAGTAGAGAAACAATGAGAAGCTGTAAAATATTAACAAGATCCAAAGGACAAAATCCAAGACCAAAATGACAACTCCAAAAGACATCCTTTGCAAATGAGAGAGATTTGATTTGATTGATGGTGGGAAGATTGGTCTGAATGTGTGGAAGGATATATTGACATGGACCTAGTGTGCTTGGTGGAAGATTAGGCCTGACAGGAGGAAGGATACATCCTCAAGGACCCATTGATTGATGAGAGAATGAGTGTTGTTGTTTGCTGGCAAATGATGAGTCAAAGAATAATCGCTATGATCAAGAATAGTCGACAATTGATGTTGTTGAAGTACAAGGCTGGGTAGGACAAGATTTTTGATCAAATATTGTTGCAGGACTAACAAGGATTATGTACAACAAGACGTGAGGATATGTACAACAGATGGAGAAAGATTCACAATGAATATGTATAGAATCTCAGGATTTTGGACAGGAAGATTGCGCTATACATGATAGATACAAGATATGGCACAAGATATGGTACAAGATATGTACAAGTTTTTGTTATAACTCCTTTTGAGTCAATTTTGGTATGCAACTAGGTGATCATATTCTTGTTGTCTCTTTTCATCTAACATATCCAACTGTGTGAGACATGCCACATGATAGTCTTCATCAGTGGTATAGTTCTTCATGGAGACCTGCAATGATGGGAGCTCGACCTTGATGGGTAGAACTACTTTGGCACCATATACAAGGGAATATGGTATGGTACTATGGGAGTGTGATAAGAAGTGTGATAGGCCCAGAGGGCAGGATTTATTTGGAGGTGCCAGTCATGACCAAAATCATTGACAACCTTCTTGAGGATTTTGAGGATTGTTTTGTTGGTTGCCTCAGGTTGGGCATTTCCTTGGGGGAAGTATGGACTGGAGAAATAGTGATGGATGTGGAGTCTGGCACACAGATCATCCACATGTTGGTTTTCAATAGGTGTGTCATGGTCTGTGAAGATGGTAGATGGTATGCTGAAGTGGTAGATGATATGGTAAAGGATGAACTTGGATATTTGGATGCCAGTAGTAAGGGTGAGCGGAATTGCCTCAACCCATTTTGTGAAGTACTCTATGGTAGTTATTATGTATTTATGTCCATCCGAGGAGAGGGGAGTGATTAAGCCAATGAGGTCAAAGCCCCAACATGAAAATGGCCAAGGTGGCGCAATGGGCTGCAAGTCTTGTGCTATTGCATGAATTAGATTTGCATGCTGCTGACATGGTAGACATTTCCTGACAAATTCAAAAGCATCATGTTCCATGGTTGGCCAATAATAGTCGACTCAAAGAACTTCTTTTCTAGAACCATGCCACTCATGTGGGCACTGCAAATTCCATCATGGACCTCTTGTAAAGTCAGGAAGGCCTCATTTGAATCTAAACACCTAGAGAGAATATTGTGATATCCTCAATGATAAAGGGTGTTGGCTACAAGAGTGTAGCGGGTAGCTCTGTGAATTAAGTTTTGGCGTTGGTTATTGGTGAGATGGGGATATATAATACCATTCTTTAGATATGCATGGATGTCATGGTACCATGGGGACTGAGGACCAACCAAGACACACACCATTTCTGCATCATCATTCTCATAAGCAGGCGTGTGTAGCTACTTGACTAAGAATTCGTATTGTGATGAGTCACATGGGATCTCTAGCAAGGATCCGATGGTTGCCATTGCATCGGCCACTTTTTTCTAAAGCCTTGGTATCTATGTAACCTATAGATTCAAGAAATGTTCTTTCAGTCTATCCACCAGTTCTTTGTAGGGTAGTAGCTTGTCATCTTTTGTTTGAAATTCATCTAGGACTTGCTTGATAATTACCTAGGAATCTCCAAACACTTGCAGTTCTATGATATTCCATTTGATAGCTATTTTGAGACCTAAGATTAGTGCCTCATATTCTGTAATGTTATTTGTACATGGGAATCCCAATTTAAATGATTTTGGAATGTAGTCACCTTGAGGTGTGACGAATAGGATCCCTACCCCTGACCCATGTGATGTGTGGGAGCCATCAAAGTATAGCTTCTATATGGGTTGTTCTTTGATCACACATAAGTGCTCATCAGGGAATTCCATGATTAGTGGATAAGCATCTACCAGAGGTGCTTCTGTGAGCTAATCATAAATTACTTGCCCTTTGATTTCTTTTCAATCTATATACTAGATGTCAAACTCGCTGAGTAGCATGACCCATTTTTCCATACAGCCTGTGAGATTTATCCTTGATAATAGATACTTGAGTGGGTCTACCTTTGAAATAAGCCTAATTGTTTGGCTGAGTATGTAATGTCTAATCTTTTGAGTGGCGAAGACCACTACAAGGCATGCCTTCTCCATGGGTGAGTAATTGAGCTCATAGCCAACTAGAGTGCGACTGATATAGTAAATGGATCTTTCTTTTTTATCATCATTATGTTTCCCTAGGAGTGCCCCTAGTGTTGTAGTGGTCACCAAGATGTAGAGTATGAGAGGGCATCCTGAAACTGGTGGTACAAGAATTGGAGTGTTGGCGAGATGTTCCTTGAGCTTGTCAAAGATTTTATGACAGATGGGATCCCATTTGAAGCTTGTGTCCTTGCGGAGAAGATGCGTGAATGGTTGGCACTTGTCTGCCATCTGAGAGATAAATTGACATATTGATCAAAGATTTCCTTGTAGGCTCCTGAGTTGTCTAAGTGTTCTTGGTGGAGGAATTTCTATTATAGCTTTGACCTTCTTGGGGTCAATCTCTATGCCATGCCATGAGACTATAAAGCCTAACAACTTTCCAGATGTTACACCAAAGACACACTTCTTTGGATTTAGCTTCAAGCCATAATGATGCAGATGATTGAACACACTCTAAAGGATGTTTAGGTGTTCCCCTCATGTTTTAGATTTTGCAAGAATGTCATCCACATAGTCTTCCAGGATCTTATGGATCATGTCATGGAAGATGGCTTTCATCACTCTTTGATATGTAGCTCCTACGTTCTATTGCCCAAATGGCATCATGTTGTAACAGAAGGTACCCCATGGGGTGGTGAATGTTGTTTTGTGTTTATCTATTTCTACTATTCAGATCTGATTATATCTTGAGAAGCCATGCATGAGTGACAACATCTCATGGCCTACTATAAGATCTATGACCATGTCTATGTTGGGCAATGGGAAATCATCCTTTGGACATGCTTTATTCAGGTCCCTGAAATCAGTGCAAATTTTGATGTCGCCTGAACGCTTTGTGACTGGGACCGTGTTGGAGATCCAATCTGAGTAGTCTATAGCTTTGATAATCTTTACTTGGAGGAGTTTCTTGAGCTCTTCTTTTACTAATAGGGCCACTTTTGGATGCATTTTTCTTAGCTTTTGCTTGATGGTCTTGACATTGGGATCCACTGCAAGATTGTGTACAATGAGATTTGGATCAAGCCCAAGCATATGCGCATATGACAACACAAAGTTTGTGGTGGCTTCTTGGAGTAGTGAAATGAGAGCCATTTCTTCACCCTCTGTTAAAGATGATGCAATGTAGGTGATTCTTGGATATGCTTTTGTGCCCAAGTTGACTGGTTTGGTTTCCTCTATGATGATAGGTGACTTCTCGGGTCTGTAATCTTGAATAGGAAGAAGAGAGAAGTCTCCATCTTCTAGCACCTTAGAAAGGTTTTCACTAGAAGTTACGTCCTTTATTTTCTTTTATTTGGAATCAGAATCTGCTCCAGAGGGGTTTTCACATAAGGACTCATTCTTTTCTTTTTCTTTTTCAATTTTGTGACTAGAGCTTGCCTCCTCCCCAAAATATACCTTGGGGTCAAGCTTACAAATGTGAGTTGAGCCTGAATCTTGATCTTCTTGTTGGCTTGATGCCCCCATGAATTCTAGGAGCACTTATGTGCTTTGGAACTCATCGATATGTATGATGCTTGGTTGATCCCAGTCTATGAGTTCGGGGTGGATGAGGGGAAGTTCAATGATGTTAATGGAAAGTTGTTGGAGGACATAAGTTCCTAGGAGGGTATCATCATCAAAGATATCATCATACAATTTCTTTACTTTCTCTTTAGGGATGTCTTCGATCTCTATGAGGTCATCCTAGTTTTCTAGGAAGGGAATGGTGGTCATGTTGGTGCCCCCAGTTATGGTATTAGGCTCTTGTATATGCATGTGAGGGGTATTAAAGCCAAGACCCTTGTGTTGTGGATTCTTTGATGCTATAATGGGTCTTTGCTTTTGCCTTCTTGTGATCCTAGACCATTGCCTTGGTAGTTTGATTGCTCAGTGGCATACTTATGCGATTGGGGGTACTTGTCTTTAAAGTAGCCAAGAAGTTGAGTGTCAGGTGGTGGGGGATCTCTATATAACCACATATTTATGTCAAGGTCCATCTCTTGACTATTTATGTTGTCATGGGATTCAAAATTCATAGGTCCCATTCACTTGACTTCATGATTAGCTTGAGCAGGCTTGCTTTGGTGACTCAGGTGCCCTTGTGTATGTGGATCAAGTGGGAGGGCCCCTACTGCAAAGGCATCATTCAGGGTGTATTCACCACAGCCCTGATTATTGATATTGATGGAAGAGAGAGTGGAGGCAAGGATGGTCTCTAGATCACAATGGGATCATGAAGAACTGGCGATAGAAGTGCCAATGTCAGTTTAGGACAATGGGTGGAATGAGGGAATGATGCTTCCATCGTACAACAATATGTGAAGGGTTGTGGATCTGCATAGATGGTAAGTAGATGGTAAAACCTTAATGGAATGGATCCATGGTCGACCCAGGAGGATGTTGAATGGTAAGTCAAGATCAACAACATGGAAAATGGTTTCATGTGTTGCTGGGCCTAGCTGGATAGGCAAAAGAATGGTACCTTCAAAGGTACACTCCAAGTTGTCGTATACCTTGATGGTGATTACCTCATGTGATATATCAGCCTCTATGAACTCGATCTACTAAATGAACTTGAGAGTACTTAAGTTTAGGGTGAAGCCATTATCTATCATGACCCTTTTGATGGCAAAATCTATGACCATGATGACAATGCAGAGAGGGATATTATGGTCAGGTACAATGGATGGTATAACGGATGGTTTGAAGGATAGAGCATAGGATGTAGATAGATGTCCCAAAAGGTTCTCAAATTGGATGGTGTTAATGTCTATGGGGACATGTCCTTCTTGGAGGGCTCGGTCAAGGATTTCTTGATGGAGGGGTGAAGTGTGGAGAAGGTCAAGGATGGAGGTTTGGGCAGGGGTGTTCCTAAGATGTTCTATGAGGTTGTATTGTGCATTGTGTGTTGGTCTTGGATGGGCGCCAATGACAGTTATCTAGCCTCTATGGGTGGTAACAGCACATTGACTATTCGCTCCTTTGACATGGATGATGTTGATTGTGGCTTTGACTTGGGTTATGCATCCAACAAACTTGTCGTAATTGATGTAAGTAGTAGTATAATCTTTGTGGTCATCGTGGTCTCCTTTTTTTCCTTCACCTTGGTTCTGAGGTTGGGGATTGGCATTGGCTTGGTTCTTCCTAGCATTGTGTTGTGGGAACACATTTTGATATATCTGCAAATTGGCATTGGGCGAGGCTTGTGCAAGTGTATCTACTTGGATCTCCTTTTAGTCAATGAGATCTTGGATGTAATTCTTGAGTTTCATACACCTTACGGTAGTGTGTCCTTTGACATGATGATAATCACAATACTCATGGTCTTTATACTAGTTAGGCTGGGGAGTTGCATCATCAAATTGCTGGGTTGGTGGGTATGTGATTAGGTTGGCTTTGGCCATTTAGTGAAAGATAAATCCAGAGGTTCACCAAGTGGTGTGAAGATTCTCTTCTGATTAGCTTGGGCTCGAGACCTATTCTGATTGGGAGTAGTAGAGATGGCATTGGCCTGATTGGTCAGATTTCCTTGATGGGCTTGTTGTTGATAGTGTTGTTGATTGTTCTGCTGATTGTTCTGAGGTTGATATTGCTGCATAGGTTGCTGATGGATCTAAGGAGATTGCTAATAGATGGGTGCTTTTTGATGTTGGTATACTAGATTTGATGTAGGACCAGCCATGACAATTTGGACATGCTTGGTGTGAGTGGCTCCATTAGTAACAACATTTTTTTTACGATTCCAATAACAGGGTTTATCATTGCTGGGTTTACTTTGGGAATCATTTTTGTAATGCTAGATTGCACCTTCATCTAGGAGACCTCTTTTGATATCTATCCCTTTGCTTTTGATATCCTGATACGTTTGGATATAGTTCATCCTCATGAAATGGGATAGTTTGGGATGTAGATTATTGATGAAGATCTTGATCAGATGTTTCTCAGGTGATTGATATGATAACCTAGTCATGAGGTTCTACCATCATTTCAAGTAATCTACTAGGCTCTCTCCTTTCTATTTTGAGTTGCAAAGGTCTAGCAAGGTCAACTCATTTTTGACATTGTGGGCATATTGGGAAATGAACTTCTCAAAGAGCTTAGAAAATGTTGTGATGGTCCCACAAGGTATCTTATAGAACCACTAAACAATAGTTCCTCCCAAGCTTTTGGGGAATAGGCACAAGAGATAATTGTCATTGTAAGCCACTTCTTGGCATGCCATATAGAACTCTTTGATGTGGTTTACAAGATCTCCTTTTCCTCGATATTTATTGAACTTGGGTGTCTCAAAGTTCTTAGGGAAAGGAACAGTTTTGATTGATCGATCAAATGGGTAGGGACACACCTCTTCAAACTTGAAGGTTTTATTCTTTGTGCCAGTTTAGAGCTCCTTAAGAGCATTCTTCATTGCTTCCCACTCGACATTGATTGGCATTGGAGTGGGTACTCCCATTTGGAAAGGATCCAGTGGTGCTGGTGAATAAGGGTGATTTTGAGGTGGATATTGTGGAGTGGGATATGGAGAGTTTCCAACAAGATAGGTAGATTGGAATGGATTTTGGGTTGATGATTGCTAGGGAGGATATTGTTGCTGAGGTGTGGGGGTATATTGCGGTAGAGGATATCAAACTTCTTGCTATTAGGGGATGATGGGATGTTGTTGTTGCATCGGATAGGATGAAGCTTGTTGCTACTAGGGAATGATAGGGGTTTTCTACTCTACGAGGAAATATTGTTGTTGTGGGGGAGGCTGGTGAAATGAGGTAGCTTCCTAATAAGATGGCCCTTGCTATACTTGGCTTTTTGCTTGGTTGATGTAGGATGGATGCATTCCTGCATTGCTTAAGGGTGGAATGGATGTGGGGAAGCTGGAAGCAAAGGGTGGTTGGGCAAGGTAACTCACAAGATAAGATGAACTCTATTGCTGAGGTGGGGGAACCACATGAGATGCGAAGGGTGGATCGGATAGAAGGTTGGTGTATGATGGAAAGGATGAAGTTGGCAGAGGCTATGTTTGTTGTTGTTGCACTGCTTGGGTGAAGGTCACTTTTTGATTTTCTGGCATGGATGTGGAGAAGTGGGCTGGTATGCCTAAGGCTTCCATTTCTTCTCTAGTGAGGCCCCATTGAGAACTAGTGCATGGTGGGAGTTGTGATGTGGAAGATGTGGGAAAGGCAGATGTAACAGGAGTTTGGGATATGAATGGTGGATTTGAAAACCTCATGGAAGGCATACCTGTTGTGAATGCAGTTTGTTGGTTTGTGAACGCAGATGCTTGCATTCCCCATGAGAAAGGTGGTGCTGATGTGGAAGCTTGCTGAGAGAAGGAGGAAAATGATGGTGTTGCCCCTAAAAATGATGGCATGGGTGTAGAGGCTTGTTGGGAAAATGAGGGAAATGATTGCTTTGCCCCCAGAAATGGTGGCATTGATGCAGAGGCTTGTTAGGAGAAAGAGGGAAATGATTGCGTTGACCCTTAAAATGATGGTATGGATGCAAAAGCTTGTGGAGTGAATGTGGACGATGATTATGTTCCCCTTAGAAAGAATGATGCTACTTGGCCCATGGAAGGTGGTAGAATTACTTGTGCAAAGGCTTGCGTGGGAGGTGGTGTTTGGTTTTGCAAAAAGCCTTGGGTAGGGATGATGGATTGAGCTATTACAGAAGATGATGGTGTGCCTATGAGAGGAAATTGAGTGGATTGTGTTGCTTGTGTTGTAGGGCTTGTGAAACTGCTTTGCAAAAGAGGAGGGATGGGCAAGTTTCTTATGATATGTGGAAAAGTAGATCAGGGAGTTGTTGGATGATGCGGGTGTATGCTTCTGCTAGGATTTGTATGGTGTTGATAGGAATGCAAGGTTGGAGATATGGAGGAATGGGAGTACCCTCTTGTGTGAGTTTAGCCAACACGCTTTGCTGATTTTGAGCAATGAGTGCACTGACTATTTGTGCCTTCCCTGGATAATTCATGAATGTTTCCATCATAAAAGAAGTTGGAGGGATATTGGGATCATCCCATGCATTACCAGTTTGTTGGATTTGGGGATCGTAAGCCATCACACTGGTAGAAACATTGGGATCAGGTGAGCTGATGGTCTGATAAGGATCCATGTTCCTTCATTTTCTAGATCTTGTCTCGACAGGCATGGAGTGGAAATCTAAAAGATGCAGATGCTAGATGGATGCAAGATGTTCCTAAAGGGCTATATGGAATGATGGATGCAAGTCTAAGAAAATTTCTAAGGATGGTGGATTTCTAGAATGTAATACAAGAATTTGGATTCGACTCTAAGGATGGCGAAATGCTTTGGAGGATTGGTGAGATGCTCTTATTTGGATCCAGAATGGCGGAGGATTGGTGGGAAAAGGTGATAGATTGGTGAAATGTTTGGTGATGATGGGGGTTTGGTGGGGTGTTCGGATTTGGTGGGATGTTTGGTGGAAGATTACTAAGTGTCAACAAATAAGCTATTATTTTCCCGATGGAGGATCAGTGTAGGATCTGGTCAACCTAGGATAGACTAAGGATCTTTGGTCAACTAGATTCTTATCAATGCAAGCCAATCTCTTGCTCGAGATGATGAGGCTATTCAAGGAAAAGTTGGATTTCCTCTAGACATTGCTCTATCAAAAAGGGGGTGATTTATGATTTAGGATAGGGATTGAAAACAACTCAAAGGTTTTGAACACTAAGTGCTTTGGATTTGGATTACTGGATTTGATGCAAGGATGGTGGGTTTGACTTGGATGCTAGATTGCTGATGGAATGATGGAATGCTATTATTTGTAAGAGAATGACCTAGATGCAGCTAAAATGGATGACCTATGATGCAAATAGGAAGATGATAATGAATGCAACTAAGAATGACTTTAGGATGCAACTAATGATTTGGTGATGATGTAAGGATGAAATTAGGATGAGCTAAGATGAAGAACTATCGAGATAAGGTCTGGGATTTGAAGGTAGAATGGACATGTGATGGATCTAGCTAGTCTTCTCTTTCGAGATTAACGTAGCGATGGTTTACTCAAAATCAATAAGAAAACTGCTTGACTCTTGCGCTATAGCCCATGTTATCAAGCTTTTCTTGATACTTTTCTTCAGCTTGGGTTACTTGTACAAAAGATTGATGGCTTTTAAGATTTCTCTCTGCAACTTTCTTCTCTTGATAGGCTTGAGATTTGGGAAGTTTAACCTTTGGGTGTCTGGTCAAATCAGACATAAGTTGGGGATATTTTAATAATTGGATTGAGACAAAGCTTTGGGTATCTAATTTTGAAGGATTCTTCTGCAAGGTTTTCTGGATATCTTGAATCAAGTTGTGGATCAGTTTTGATGTTTCCAATGGAAAAGGACATATTTCAATAAAGACTTTTGAAATAGCAATCTCACAAGGGGCAAAGAAACCTTGTGGGATACAAGAAAGATGACAAACTCCTAAATCTAGAAAAGATTTGAAAGGTGTATATTCCAACAAGTGTTTTCACTGAGCTTTTGATTGTTTAATCACTTCAAGCGGATCTACCTAAGGGAGGTGAGTATCAAAATCCTTTCCCACAGCTTGATACCCCCTAAAAGGGGATACATATGGTGAGTATCTTAAGGTGATCCGGTAAAACCCTTGGATCAGTCCTTGCACAAGGATTCTGATACCTTTAGATGTAGACATGGTAACCTCTATTTTAATAGGTTTTTAGTTGTTTCGTGGAGTCCTCCCAATTGGTTTGTATGCACATGACTCACTTAAGAGTCTAGTTGGCCATGTCAGAATCATAGGGATTATTCACCTACCCTGAGCTACCACCAACACACATCACCCGAGCTTGAGGGGATGTAAGAGAGAGTTTTCTCAGTGCTTTATTTCTATATCGGTCAGGGAAGGTACCGGTTTGAGTTCATTTTTCAGAGAGGAAGTTCTTTTCTCCCCAAAAAGGCCTCTCTAAAAGTAAAATAGGTGAACTTATCTAAGTTGAAGTGTTTTACGTTACTTATTTTAACAAGGATTTGCAGAAATGGGAAACTCCTAGATGCACATCATGAAGATTCCTTCCCCAAATTGATTTAAGTGTGTTGAATTTTTGAAAACTTTGAAGACACAAGTGTTTAAGATTTTGATTTGTTCTTTCTCTCTTCAAAAAGTAAAACTTTGAGCAATTGCAAGTTCTTTGTTTTGGGCATTCAAGATTGAGTTGGCGTGTTGCTTTAAGAACTTTGAAATGAGCCGATTCTTGAAAGATGAGGGAATAGAGAACCTTTTCATTTAATTTTAAATCACTCAAGAGTGTGTTTGATTTGGACTCAATGTAAAAATGAATCTTTTGGACTTTTGATTTTTCATTCAAGAGTTTGTGTGTTAGTTTGCATGTTTTATACCCAAAATGAGATTCCTATATTTGGTTTGATGCATGAAAACTTAGGAAACATTCAAGATTTTGTAATAAGAGACTTGTTCACATCAATAAAAAATCTTTAGGACTAATTTAGGAAAGTTTTGAAACCCTTAGGAATGTTTAGGAACCAATTTGGAAAGATTAGCAATGATTTTGTTTGATTTTTGTTCCTATTTTGAATGTGATTCTTAACAAAACTTTGAGATATTTGAAAATGAAATTTATTTTAGCTTTTTTTGATGCATTGAGTTTGATCTAGGACCATTTGGATTCATTTTAGGATTGATTTGAAACCCATTAGATTTGAAGTGCAAATTTGAAGTTCTTTTTAAGCACTCAAAATGTGAAGTGTTCCTAACTTGCATAGATGACTCTTAAAACCCTAGATTTGCAAAAAAGGTTCTTTTAGCCAAACAAAGTGTTTGTTTTAAGCAACCAAATGAAGTTTTTTTAAGTTCCTATTTGATCAAACAAGTTGATGAGCCTTAAGGCCTTAAGTTTTTTTAATGACTTTGATACCTCGAGTATACCTGCAAAATATAGAGTTTAGAACCTGTAAGAAAAATCAAAGTTCAAAAACTTAAAAAACATCATATTACCTCTTACTAGTATAAATGCATAGTTACAGAGAATGAATGGGCAGGTTACAATGACAAATGCGTAGTTTACAATCTTGCACACATGCACAGAAACATAGAATGTATGCGCAATTATACCTATTCTACTAAAAATGCTTTAAAAATGCAAGTTTTTTTACTAAAAACAAATGCGCATCTATGTTTCACATATGCGCAATAAGAAGGTATGAATGCATAGTAGGATTGAATGAATGCGTAGTTCTGGTGAACAAATGCACAATTTTACAATTTTCATACCAATGCGCATTTGTGGACAACGAATGCGCAGTTCTGGTGAACAAATGCACATTTTTACACTTTTCAAAAAAATGTGCATTTGTGGACAATGAATGCACAATTCGACTAAGAGTGAAATGTTGCAACCCATATTTTTGAAATAAAATTAGGAAAAACGGCCAAGAAAAGTTGATTTCAGAGCAGATGATCAGGACAGGGGTCCCACCGGGCATGCCAAAATGTGATCAGAGAAAACCTAATCTGTCTTGAAAGGAATAGATCATTCAAACATTAGTGAACATGAATCTAACAGCATATTCCAAACCTTAAATAGAAATAAATGAATGCAAAGACACTCAGATAAAGCTAAAACGGGAGCACCCTATCACCGTTTGATTTTCTCTCACTTTAGGGATGTGGGTGTGCTCTTGTATCACTTGGATCATATCCCTAATGATGATTAGGACATAATAGGATAAGTTAGGGACCATAAGAACCCCATAATGGCACAAAATTGGGTGTAGAACACCCATTTTTCCCCTAAGGCCTTAAGGATCCTAAAAAAAACTCAAGAATGCAATCTAAGCTATTTATGAGTAATATATGATTGTTTGTAGACCAAAATAAATATGATATGATTCTATGCTATGCAAAACAATAAAAGAAACTATGATTTATCCATTAGTTCTATGCTAAGATGTGTTAGAAAGCTTGAAGAAACAAAGAAATCTAACAATTATGAAAAAAGCTTAAGAATCTAGAGCTATTCTAGCATTATAACTCTACTTAATATGAGTGATGTAAATTCTATATTTTCTCTTAGGAAGTGAGGGTATTTATAGGATTTGGGAAGGGCTTGGGTTAGGAGGATGAGTTAGGGTTAGGGGTAAGGTTTGAGGTAGAGTAAGAGGTATGGTAAGGTTTAGCTTGGGTTAGGGGTTTCTCACACATGTGTGAGCAACACTAGGGAAGC
Source organism: Chamaecyparis obtusa (assembly GCA_027943335.1). Taxonomy (NCBI): domain Eukaryota; kingdom Viridiplantae; phylum Streptophyta; class Pinopsida; order Cupressales; family Cupressaceae; genus Chamaecyparis; species Chamaecyparis obtusa. The sequence goes on along the minus strand of BSBK01008102.1, from coordinate 742,313 downwards.
GTGCAAGAGGAACATGTGTGGAAGAAGAGACATGGGTCTCTTTATGAGGCTATAAGAAGCCTTAAAGAGTGTGTAAGAGGCTTTAATGAGTGTGTAAGGCTCATTAAGGGAAGGGTTTGACCAAAAGTCAAAGAGACTTGGATTAGGCTAAGAAGGTTAGGAAACACCTTCTAGATAGGTTTAGGAAGGGTTTAGGGAATTTTAGGAAAGATTAGGAAAGTCTAGGAAAGTCTAGAAGATTCTAGGGTTTTTGAAGGATTTTAATAAATATTTCATTTATTAAAAGGGTTTTGGTCAATTTATCAAATAATTAATAAATTTTGGGGGGAATGATGTTTAAATTAGATTTAAACATTTTGGGAGGGGTTTCCTTAATTAAACATTTTTAATTAAGATAAAAGAATTTAATGGCATAATAATAAATTAATTAATTAACAAATGATGATGTCATCAGGGGTTTTCATAAAATAAAAATACTTTTATTTTCTAAAAGATTTTTAGGTGTCTATAGCAACAACTATGCTAAGAAATTGAAATGCTAAAAATGTTAGAATCTCAAAATGCTATGTTATCAAATGAGTGCTCAAGTGTTCTAGAATGCTTGATGATTATTCTTACAAGAATAGACTACAAATGAAAGAGAGGCATTCTCTTTTATAGAAATTGAATAGGATTATCCATGGAGGAGATTAAGAGGCAAAATAATGGTTGACCAAGATTAAGAGGCAAAAGAGGAGTGACTAAGATGAAGAGGAAAAATAAATGAGTGGATAGGATTAAAAGGCAAATAGATGTTAGGTAGGGCTTGAGAGGCAAAAGATGCAAAAGTCAAACTTCACTTTTAGAGGAAAAGAGGAATTTTAAAAAAATGATTGGTGGAGAAAAGAGATGGAGAGGTGGCTACCTTGGAAAAGGTGATTGTCCACATGATTAGAGGTAATCTACCTTTTAATTAGTATTAGAGGAATATTAGCAAAAAGAAAGATTAGGAAAAAGGGAAAAGGGATTAAATTAAAATAAATTTAATTTAATCAAGGTTTAAAAGAACTTTAGGCAAGTGAAGGAATAAAATAAATAAAATTTATTTTATAAAGGGAAATGGAGGGAGAATATATTAAATTGGCTTTAATATATTATAGTATTTAAATACAATTTAAATAAAAAGGAAAAAAAAAATTATTTAATTAAATTAAATTTAAATAAATAAATAAATAGAGGAATATAAAAATATAGTTAATTAATAAAAATCAACTATAATGTTGAGGGAAAATATTAATAAAAATTAACATTAGAATGTGAATGGACAATTTTAGGTGTCTACATTTTTCCCCTCTTTGATGCAGTGTTGAAATTGGCATCGCGTCAAAGAAGAAGAAAATAAGATGCCCCAAAAGTCATGTCTAAGCGATGACAGAAAAAGGATGTGCCCCCTAGAGAAAATTGGGTAAAAAATTAATTTTGATAATTTTCTCGAAAAAGAAGGGCAAGGATAATGAAAGTGGAGAAAAAATGACAATTTGTATGCTTTTGGGGGTTAAGGAGTGTGCCAGAGTGAAGAAGTCAACTAAGGTGGGGGAATGGAAGAGGATAAATGAATAAAAGAAGGTCTCCAATGAAAATTGAACCTAAATGTAGATCATCATTATGTCAACATGGGAGAGCATATCCTATTTTGATGTTGTACTTGACATTATGCACCAAGGTATGAGGAACCAAGATCACCATGTGCCAAGTACATGATAAAAAAGGTCAAATACAACCATATTCCTTATGAGGCCATGATATGGAAGACCATGATGCCCCTATGAAAATAGGATGCAAAGACCATGATAGATGCAAAAAATATTAATACATGTGTGTGTGAGTTATGGACGTGCAAATCTGCAACACAACACTTCAATAGGATATTATATCAATTGTTAGAGAGATTTAAACCAAAATATAGCAAATGAACAATTGAAAGCATCCTATTGCTCTCTAGTTAGCACAAGTATGGAAAGGATTAGGAATTGCTCTTAGCTCTAACCCAAAATAGTGACAATGCAATGCTAAAATGAGAGATTCAAGATTAGTATGCAAGCATGAAGCTAAAACTAGAAAATGCATCACAATTAGCCATTAGATCATGAATTTCTTTACTATTAACCCAATTGAGATATTTTCTAATTAATTATGAGCATATGAAATCAACATGAAAGCATAATTAACTAACAAAATCAAAGAGTTAGCTCCAAATCCAAGAAATCAAGAAGGAAATGAAGATTTGAGAATTCTCTTTTATAGAATTTAGGAGGTTTTGAACGGTTGGGATGCATCCATGAAGAGTGGTTGAGATGAATCCAAGCTTGATCCATGATTCATGTGATTACCTCTCATTGATTCAAAGTGTGTTTGTTGTTTTTTCTAATTTGAGAGGGATTTATTTATTTCTTTTAATTAATTACTCTAGCCATGAATTTGATGGGATTGATTTAATTAATTGGGTATAGAGGTAATTGAATTATTTTGCTTAATACTTTGATGATAAATGCTTGAATTGAGATTGAATTGATTTTATTGAATTTTACGAATTATGTCAATAATCAAATATTGAATTAAAATAATTAAGGTTTTATTCTAAATTAGGGCAAATAGGGCCTTAGGTTCTATTAACCCAATTTTAGGTGATTACATTTGCCCCTCTTTGAATTGCTTTGTGAACAACACAGGGATTCAAAGAATATATGATTTAATGCATGATTTAGCAAAACTAACAGATTCGAAAGATTTAGAGAGTAGTAAAAACTACTTTGATCTCAAGTGATTTAGAGAGTAGTGAGGACCACTCTGAAAGATTTTAGAGAGTAGTAAAGAGAACCACTGTGAATTTAAGAACTCTAAACTTGATCAAACGAAATCCTACTTGATTCAAAAGATCATCAATTTTGAACTTGATTGAACGAAAACTGACAAGAGATTCTAAAAAGAAATTTTAATTAAATTTGATTTACAGTAACTGAACACGCTGACAAATAACCAATTTGATTTGAAGTGATGAAATTGATCAATGTCATAAAGATTAACAACATCAATTTGATTGAAGAAATTGTCATGCCCCTGGCGTTGAAGAATTTGATTCCAAGAATTTGAATTTTAGTATGATTATGCCCCCTTGGGACCAAAATCGGGACAAATTCGAATAAAACCATTGTTTTCAAGCATTCAGAAAGAATTGCGGTGACTGAAATAAATATGGATCAAGTATAGATCATTTAAGAAGTGGTAGCAAGCAATTTGGATCAATTTTAGTGTTAAAGAAACATTGTTTGATCAAGTTTGACCAAGAATAAGTGAGAGTTGACCAAGTTTGACTAATGTTTAAGCAATATCCTGGTATAGAAATTTGATGCATTAGTGAGAAAATCATTTTTTATAGCTTCTGGCAAGCTTTCTGTGCATTGATTACATTCTATTCAGCCCTCATTAAGTGCTTTTGACTGAACTTTGACTTTAGTTGACCATGAGTTTGAGTCAAATTCATTTCTGAACTGATTCATCATGTTTATAGTACCCTTTCTGCTCATTTCGCCCATGTTTGACTATAATTTGACCATAGTTGACTTCTGAATTCTAACGGTTGACTTTGCATTGTAACTCTATTTTTACTATATTTTAGTGATATAGACCATCTGTTTCAATTTTGGTCCCGATATTAAGCTTCTATGATGTCTGAAAATGAATGTTCCTTAAGGCTCTGGGGCCCCCGGGAGGCTCAAATAGGTCAAAAAGTCCATTTTTACTATTCATTTTTACTTTCTACCTTCTATTTTCACTGAGCTTTGAGAGAATATGGTGTTTCCAGTGGAGAAGCACTGATTTGAGCTTGGCAGGCAACACAACTAATGACCCCACTATATAGCACCTGTGAGTACTCAACAAAGTTCCTTGTCAAATTTGAAAATTTTAATTTCACGCATTTTTACTCATTTTATAGCCATTTCAATTTTCAATCGCACCCCATATGCGGGATCGCACACGATAAATCCCATGTCGCATCCCATTTTTCCCAAAATTTTGAATCGTATCCGAGATTTCTCCTATCGTACCCCATCTGGTCGCATCCGGTCAAATTCAAGCCAGTTTTTAATCAATTTGTCATTTGATCATTTTTGGTCAAAACAGGGTCGCATCTGGATTCCAGATCGCTTCTTGGATTTCCCGCGTCGCGTCCAGGATTTTCCAGATCGCATCTGGTCAGGTATCACATCTAGTCAAGCTCAGAATCACATCTCATGATTAGGGTCACATTTGGATAATGGGGTCGCATATAGAAAATGGCATCACACATGGTTAAAACTAGGATCGCATCTGGGGGAATTTCTCGCATTCTTGGTTTTGCTAACCCCTAACGATTTGGTTTGATGTTTCTATGGTTTTAAACAACCTAACTGTGGTTTGCAGGATGAATGATAGAGACTCAAATGTTTCAAATTACTAATGATTGCTTGTAGGTTGCCTTCGAAGATCAACAAAACATTATTGCTTTGATTTTTAGGAAATAAATGCAATTTAAACTCATCTTGCAAATCAATTAGAGGATTATGCTCTTTTCCCCTTGAGGAAAAATCAGAAACTCAAAAGTTGAATTGCATTTTGAAGTTAATTTGAGAAATGAATGATAAAGCTTGCATAATATGTCTTAGATTTGCAATTTGAGTTAGGGGATTATGCTCTTCTCCTTCAAGGAGAATAAGAAATTGAGACCTTAAGTTGTTTATCCATTTTCTTTCAAAGCATTACCTTTAGAGAGCTTGAAAATTTGAGATTTCTAACAACTAATGGGTGAATGTTGTGGTTTTGTTTGATCTTTATAGCTTAACAATGGGTTGTAGGTCGATTGTCCAAGATAAACATCAAGAAAGACTACTAATGCTTGTCTTGCAGGTTTCCTAAAAGAAATCAACCAAACTTCATGCTTGTTTTTCTAAGAACTTAATATAATTTGAGGTCAATTTGTAAACTAATTAGAGGATTATGCTCTTTTCCCTTTTGGAAAATCAGAAACTCAAAAGTTATGGACCTGCAAATCTGCAACACAACACTTCAATAGGACATTATATCAATTGTTAGAGAGATTTAAACCAAAATAAAGAAAATGAACAATTGAAAGCATCATATTGCTCTCTAGCTTGCACAAGTATGGAAAGGATTAGGAATTGCTCTCAGATCTAACCCAAAACAGTGACAATGCAATGCTAAAATGAGAGATTCAAGATTAGTATGCAAGCATGAAGCTAAAACTAGAAAATGCATCACAATTAGCCATTAGATCATGAATTTATTTACTATTAACCCAATTGAGATGTTTTCTAATTAACTATGAGCATATGAAGTCAATACGAAAGAATGAATTAACTAAAAAAATCAAAGAGTTAGCTCTAAATCCAAGAAATCAAGAAGAAGGAAATGAAGATTTGAGAATTCTCTTTTATAGAATTTAGGAGGTTTTGAATGGTTGGGATGCATCCATGAAGAGTGGTTGAGATGCATCCAAGCTTGATCCATGATCCATGTGATTACCCTCATTGATTCAAAGTGTGTTTGTTGTGTTTTCTAATTTGAGAGGGATTTATTCATTTCTTTTAATTAATTACTCTAGCCATGAATTTGATGGGATTGATTTAATTAATTGGCCATAGAGGTAATTGAATTGATTTTGATTAATACTTTGATGATAAATACTTGAATTGAGATTGAATTGATTTTATTGAATTGTACGAATTATGTCAATAATCAAAGATCGAATTAACATAATTAAATTTTTATTCCAAATTAGGGAAAATAGGGCCTTAGGTTCTATTAGCCCAATTTTAGGTGATTACAATACATACAAGAAACAAGCAAGCGTTGACAACAAACCAAACAAAAACCAACATATTGCCCCTAGTCAAGTTGAAAACTAATTGATTTATTGATTGAGTGATTGGGTGATTGGGAGGGTATGGCCTCAATGATTGGGAAGGATACACCCCATGATAATAATTGGATTTGAAATGGATCGATTGATTATCAATTGATTTGGTTTAAGATGATGGCTTGATTAAAGATTAATGTGCCAGATTGCAAGATTGGATTGCATGGATTAGTATTGATTGCACTTGATTGGAAAGACTTGGGATTTTTGGATTATAGGGATTTTTGGATTTTTTGGATTTAATTTTTTAATTTATTTAGATGAGTGGATTGGGTAGAATGTGATTGGAAGATAAGATGATTGGATAAGAAGAGATTGAAAAGCATGTTAGGGGAATAAATATATTGGATTAGAAGATAAATAGATTTTATAGACACAATGATTTGAATAAGATGAAAGGATGATTAAGGGATTGGATAGGATGAACAAGGAATGATAGAGGATGGAAGGATGGAGAGATGTTTGGTTAGAAAATGAATGGATGGAAGGGATGGATTGGAAAGGAGATAGATGGAATGAATAGATAGGTAAGGGAAGGATATGGAGTACTATAGGATGGAGGATATAGGGATGAAGATCAAAGAACTATGTGGAAACAAAGTTAAATTACCCACACTAAAAGGAGGAGAATCAAGGATGGAAAGATGAAGGATAAGAATGTATAGGATGGAAGGATGGTATGTAAGGGATATGAGGGATGATGGGGAGGAGATGGATGGGGCTCCAAGGACCATGTTGCAAAGGAGTTAAATGTTTCAAACCATAGGTAGGAAAATGAAGAATGGAAATATGGGGGATAAGGATGCATGAAGTGGACAGATAATGTGTAAAGTATGCATGAAGGAGATGAAGGCTCATACATTGTCCCAAGTATGCAGGAATATTTTCTTTGTATTTTAGTACCTATAGTTTTTTTTATGAAGGGAAAAGGTATGAAAGGGGAAGGTGGATGGATACGCAATATGAGATGGAGGGTATGAAGAGGATAGGGGATAATGATATGGATGATATATATGGAATTGAATAATAGATAATGGATGGAGGAAATGTATAGGATAATCAAGATCAAGGACATGGGAAGGCGTATGGAATCAAAGAGTATTATGAATGATGGATTAAGGGAATGAATATTATGAGGAATACAAGATAGAGGATAGGGATGTCAAGATCAAATATGTGAAAATGGATGGAATTATGTAGAAAAATGGATGGATAAGGAGTAAGGGTTACAAAAGCTACATATGGATAGAGTGGATGCATATGATAGTCAATATTAAATATGGGAAAAGAAATGATAATGAACTTAGATAGGAAAATGGATGGTGGATAGGGAATGTAGAAGATATTTATGCTATCATAGTATGGATGGAGCTTCCCCCCAAGTATAGAGGTGAAGGGGATGAAGATATGAGAATGGATAAGATATGATAGGAAGATGAGAGGGAAGATATGATGGATGGATAGCGATGAGGAATTTCCCCCAAGTATGAAGAAAAACTAGAGGGAGGGATTACACATTATGCATTTTTCTAGGTTTTCATCATGGTACTTGTCCAAGGTGCCTGATTACCAAGTTTTCACCATTGGATGGTTTTTTTTCTTTTTTTTTCCTTTTTTTATTATTATTTTTATTCTTTTTTTGACTCTTTTTTTAATGAATTTTATAGGAGGAATGATAATGGAGAAATGGAAGGAGGACTCAATCATCTAGTTCCATGGATGGTATTCCTTGATATAGAATAAGGGACATTAGATATATACTCATAGATGTTGGTACAATGGTGGAAAGGGGGGTGAAATAGATAGGGGATGGAGGATAATGATGTTAGAATAGAAATGTCCTAATCAATTAAGAGGGGGGGGGGTGAATCTGTTGATGCCAATAAAGAATAATTTAAACTTTATCTTCAAACTTATTGCTGAAAATAGAATACTAAACTAAAAAGTAAATGCAGCAATAACACACATACACATGAACACCAAGATTTATTTGGAAAACCCTGTTAAGGGAAAAACCCTAGTGGGGATGGTACCCACAAATATCTGTACTATGAGTATAATAAACTTGTTAAGAGTTTTGACCCTGTTAGGAGCCAAGTATTACAATGGGAAGGTCTTGGTTAAAGTACAGACCCTATTAGGAGTCTTTTACAATGTGATTCCTTTTAAGGAGTCAACCCTGCTAAGAGTCTAGCCCTGCTAGAGGCAATAACCCTATTAGGGGTGCACAACAGATCAACTTGATAAAGAGATTTGAGAGTTAAAGCCACATAGGATAAATCTGGGTTAACCTACATAGGATAAATCCTATTTACAAAATACAAATAGACCCATGCTAAGATTCACATGAAACCTATTATAGTGTTGTACAACATAACAATTATATCAATTTATCATCCAGATCTATAAATCAAGCTCATTCATTAAGGTACTTGAAATGTGTTCCAAGTCATCCTCCAAATAGGTCTTCGCCAATACACACACCATAGCTGACATCTCCTATATGATCAAAATTCCATATGATCTCAATAAGCTCTCTAGCCAATGTCCAACATGAACCTGTGTTCGCTCATCATGAATTACATAACCATGAATGCTATCCACAAAGTTCTGCAATCAACTCTATGAAAATCATAGTTTATGTCTCCTAAAAAATAGTCATCAATAAATCAACCATAACTCTATCAGATCGATTCATTAGCATGTGAAATCATAGCCACTGACCCAAGACATCATGTAGATTCTTCATCTAAGTTTGCACATGCTAATTCTCTGTAATGTGTTCGTACAATTCTCTGCAATATTCTCTGAATAACCAGACAATAACATTTGTTGTCATCGATGACAAACAATGAGTTCCAACATCTAGATAGTCTTCCAATAATCTACCAAATATATTGAAATGCAACAATTCTAATCCACCTTCCAAAAACCTCCCTCTTTGGAATTGATTGCAACATATATATGAGAAAAACCATCAACGTAAGATCCAAGGTGCATATTCTACCTGTTGATCCCTAAGTTTTTTTGTCCATTAGTGTCTAGCACTTAGTCATTTTCTAGGCAATATTGATCGGTCATCACTGCAACTGAGCCATCTTGTAAAGGTCAAGTCATGGATAAACTTGTACATTTACCGAGCAGTAGTTACTGTTGAGCAAGTTAGAGGTCACTGAGTACTTCAGTAATAGCCGAGAAGTTTATACCAAGTTGTATGGAAGTGTCAGTGCTAAGAACCAGTATATGAAGAATAGTTAATATTGAGTGTCAAAGACTTCATATGCCAAGCAAGCCAGATTTGACATATGTGTTTGTAATTGCACAAACACTTAGGTAAACCATTTTGGCTGACATCTATACAATATTTAATATTTGTCAAGGGAATCACATAGGTGATTATGCATTATATTTAAAATAATTAATCCCTATGTAAGCTATGTAGCCTATCAGATTAAGGGAATTCTTAAGCGGCATAAGTATAGAATCTAGATCATTCATCTTGATCTAGGAAGTTGATTTTTTGTCTATATAAGATGAGATATTAAACCCTAAAATGTAGTATGCATATGTATGAATGGAATGAAGGGGATATCATACATAGAACATAGAAGTATTTTGATATATACAAAGATCAATTAGAGTGACTGAGAAAAGAAGTGAAGGGAAGAACATAGATATATTTGATTGAGGAGATCAAACAAGTATTGGAAGGAGAAGATCTATTATCAGCAATCACAGTGCAAACTGAAGGATCAGGTACTGAGACATTTTAGTAGGTGAATCAAGGTAAATCTATTAACAGAGTGGTCCTCACAGGCCTATGTAAATCTCTTAACTGAGTTCTTACTTTGTTGTAAGTTTTAAATCCTTTGACCAAGGTAGATTGTATAAGTCTGTAAGCTCTTAACAGGGAAGACCCCTCACAGGGTAGATCATCAGTTTATGATCAAATTTTGTATCCCTAACAAGAAAAATTTAGTACTGCAATAGTGAAGATTTGTGGGTGTCATCCCCACCCCAGTTTTACCTCTCAAGGGTTTTTGGGTAACCAAAATCTTTATGTTATGTGTTTCAATTTCATGGATGAAGATTAGAATGTTAGATCTATTTCAGTATTGAATTTGATGTTTATGATAAGTAAGTTGAATTTGTGTCAAAGTGGAATTATTAGTAGATATCTAATTCACCCCCCAGTATTTCACTTTCCCATGTTAGATTTCTAACAATTGGTATCAGATCTAGGTCTCTTAAATAAGTCTAAACACTTGTGAGTTAAGATTTTGGAGATGCAGGTTTATAAGTTGGGAAAGATCATATAAAATCATAAGATTGACATTCATCTTGCAATACACCAACTTGAAGAAGCCAGAGGTGAATTGAATAAATCCTTAAGAAGAAGGAAAGAATTGGAAATTCAATAGAATGATACACTATATCAAGAAGAGGATACTAAATGTATATTTGACAATGGCAATCCCACTGAAAGTGATTCTGCTATAACAGACTTGTTAGATAAAAACAACATACTGAATGAAGATATCATAAATCTGAAGAGAGACCAGAAAAAGAAATTGAACATAAAAGGAAAGCTGAAGAAGACAAGACAATGGCTCAAGAAGACAAAAGACAAATGTATATAAGACTTGATGAAAGGACATGTGAAATGTAGAGGATGACAAACAATCAATTGGACATGGTGAATCAACTATTACTTGCTAATCAAGAGTTGAGCAGGAAAGATGTGGAAATCAAAAACTTGAGATCGGAGAATAGCCAACTAAAGAATGAATTGAGATATGAAAAGGAGCTCAATGAAAGGATGAACAAGCCAAATGAAGTTGTGAAATACTTTAAAGAACTATTAAGGTCACCAAGAAGATCCAATGATACTTCTGAACTTGGACATAATGAGCACTTGGCATCCACTAAAGAAGGAGAATCATCAAAAAGTGGAGAACAAAGGAATGCAAAGCTAAAGAACAAGAAACCCACATGCCATCATTTTGGAAAGCCAGGACACACAACAGACATCTACAGAAGCAAGAATGGTAAGTCCAATCCTAAACAAAAGTTCAATGGAATTTTTTTAAATTATAAGAAACATGGACATCAAGCATATGAGTGCAGGTCAAAGGTTAGTAAAGCACCTACCTCACCTAGATTTCAAGGAAATTGTTTTAACTATCATAAATATGGTCATAGAGCACAAGAATGTAGATCCAAAGCTAAGTGGACATCCAATAAGAAGAATAAAGCACCTAGGAAAGGTAACACATTCAATTGGGACTACAACACATGGTATAGTTGTCACTATTGTAGAGAATATGGTCATATTGGAGTAAACTATTTGAAGACACATTTTAGAGGTAAATCCAAGAGTTGGATGAGTGGAAGTCTGGTCTGTTACAAATGAAACAAGATTGGCCATATAAAAAGAGACTACATAACACATGTAACGAGCAATGAAAAAGTTAGGAATGAAGAAATTGTTGAACAAATGAGGAACCAGATGAATAAGATATGGAAAAAGAAAGAATAAGAAAGCAATAGTGGAGCCATTGAACTCGAGGTCACCTAATCCAATGGATCAGGTGATCACTCTACATCAAGCTAAGAAAAGAAGGTATGTGAGGAGCTGAATTTTCTAATGATTTATTTTACATCAATTCCTGATATTTGAAATGTTAAAGTCCATATCTTCATAAATTAAGATGTATTAGGATAGATCTGAGAAAGAAGTCATGTTACACATTTGATGTTGAGTATCAGTATTTGAGTACATAGTGACTGAGTCACTCAGTGTATGCTGAGCTCCTATGATATCCAAGATGTGATATCTACCGAGAAGAAACTGAATGGTAGTATTGTTTGAGTACATGTTAACCGAGTTGACATGAGAAGGCCGAGATAACTGTAATCACCTATCCAATGTATGGATCATTTAATGAAGCCCTAATCCAACCATTTGGTGTTGATAAAGCATAATGTTACCATTTATTCTCATTTCACCCAGCGATTTGAGAACTTACAAAGTGATTTCAAGGCGATTAACAAAGAGCTATTTGTGCTAAGTGAAATTTGTGAAGATCTTTACATCATGCCATCAGAAAACATCAAAAGGAATGTTTAAATGAGGTATTATCGAGTAACTTGAATTTGTAATTTGAACCCTAGATTTCAGAGATATGGCATCTACTTCATCTTCCATAGCTAAGAAGCAAGGAATAGAAGTTTTGAATGTTCAACTTGTAAGGAATGATGCATGCAAACCATAGAAATTTTAGGTAGTTTTGGAAAGTGTGGTGAAGGGAGATCTCATGGGTGCCCTATCATTGATTCCATCGAAGGTCTTAATGATTAATGATATACGCTCATGCTACATGTGTAAAATTGGAGAAATAGGAGACTATGAGATAATGAAGGCTTATAACAAGCTATGAAACAATGGAGTGTTGAAGGATGAACATCAAAAAATTTCCTAGAAAGGGTTAGTGTGTGCCCTTGATTTGTCACAAAAATTTAAGGTCGAATGGGTCAAAATTGTGTTAAGTAGAGTTCATGACATGAAGATATGGATGGGGGTGCAATGGTCAAGATTACTAAGGAAATGATACACCGAGTCACCAGTTACCCTAGTCTAATAGGGAAGAAGACAATGAGATTCCAGAGTAAATAAATTATACAAATAAACAATTAGGCAGTGTGGAATAAGAGAGGGATGACGATATCCATAATCACTGATCCAAAAATAGATTTTGTAGTGAGAGTGATTTCTCATAAATTCTATTAGTTTAGAAGGTTAGACAGTGTTCCATGTATTACGGTCGATCAAGCATGGAAGATGGTGAAGAAAGATCACACTTATGATCTTGCCAAGCTGCAGTTGACCCAGCTTGTTGAGAACCTTACTTCAATCAGAAAATCCAAGAATTCATTGTGTAAGTTCATTTCTTTTCTCACTTATTTATTCTTCTATGTTCAGAATAGTTTCCCTACAATTGGAGATGTAGTATGGAATAAGGACTGACCAGTCACCTAGCAGATAAATGAGTTTGTTGATCAGTTAGGAGAGATTTTTGAAAGTTTTATGCATAGTTACTTTGTAGAATTCAAAAAGAAAATGAGAAAGAGGAGTAGGATCCCTATATCCCTAGTAGAGAAGCACTAAAATGACATATGTTTCATAGTGGATACCATCTATATATATGCTTAGGCTATTATACAAAGACTATCATGGCTTAGGACATTACCTTATGAGGTCAATGTAGATGAGACAACAACATCCATAAATACCTTATTACCTAAGGAAATTGATAGAAAAGCTAAACCTTTTGGGACTTATGAGGAAGCTAAGTCTAAGATAACCATGGGATTAAAATCAGAAACCATGGAGAGAAAGAGAAAGAAACTAGTTAATAACCTAGAAAAGATGCTAGGAGAAGGAGAAGAGGAAATGCACCTCTTGAATTGACACAAGGGCTAGGAGAAGATAAGTCTACTGAGTTTGAAGGTAGTGATGAGGAGGAGACTGAAATCCCTAAGGAGGGCAAGAAGGCATTAGTTGCCAAGCCTAGCAAGAAACAATTGCAGAAACAAAATCCCACTCCTCATGTAGTGCTTAGACCGAGAACCAGGGAAGCTTCTACTATCATAGTTGCCGAGTCATAGAAAAAGACTCCCACATCAAGAAAAAGGAGACCGATTCAGACTAAGCCTATGCCGAGTAATCCCAAGAAGAAACCAAGAAGGAATGTAGTCTTGGAGAAAGATGATGATGATGAAGAGACAGATACTGATAAGAATAAAAAGGTAAAAGTATCATCACAAAGAGGTCAATTTACTATGGATGAAATATGCCACAATATCAAAAGAACTGCTGGATTAGCAGGCTTTAAGAAAATCAAATTTGAAAACTTAAACAATGAGGATAAAGAGAAACTAGAAGAGGCAATGCTAGAGATGCTATGCACATTCAAGATGACACCTTTACAGATGGTGAATCTTATCCTTGAAGATCTATATAAAATAATTGGTCCCATAAATGGCAGTATGCCATGATGATAGAAAAATAGATAAGGGAGAGTAATCTAGCAGAGGCCATGCCAGATCTATCCCCAGAGTACATAAAACAATATATGGATTAGTACAGGAATAGGTTTGTACCCAAGCTTTGCGCCTATTCTATTTTACAGCATAAGGTTGAAGATATTGTTCAACAAAGCACTAGGTTGTGGAAGATCATTTTTGGACTGATAATTGAGAAAATTTCACAACTGGATGAAGGTACATCCAGTAAAGTGGAGCAAGACAATTAGGAAGATATTAATGAAGCTCAAAATCAAGAGGAATAAAAAGGAAAGAAGATAGAAGTGAGTGGATCATAGGATGTGATCATAATTGTGGATATCACTGAGGAAGAAATTAAGAGTCAAATACTTGTCGAAGCAGCCTCAGATAAGTTTCTACCGAGCACCAATCCCATTTTAATTTAGGTACATGACTATCCAAGGATTGAGAGTACATCAAATGTGGAAACTACACCTATAAGCTCTCATACAGTCATAGTTGAACCACAAGTGTCACAAAGTACCAGTGTTGAGAAACAGGACAAGATGACAATAATAATAGACAGTGCATCTGTCGAGGAAGGTAAGAAAGAAAAAGGAGAGGAAAGCCTCAAAGATCATGTAGAAAAATATGCATTACTAATATCAAGTCCTCATGTGGAGGAAAAGAAGAAAATAGAGGAGGAGGAAACCAAGAAAAATCCAAAGCCTAAGGAATAGGAGGCTATTAAAGCTCTTAGACAGATGTCGAGTGGGAATACACCTAAGAAGAAATCACAGAAGAAAAATGAGAAATCTCTAGGAACATAGGTTACACTCAATGAATTTATATTGATTCCTAAGTGGGACATTGATAACTTAACATATGAGAAAATGAAAATCTTGCAAGATATTTTGAAGAAGAAAAGAAAGCTAGAAGAGTTGAGAAGAGAGCATCAACAAAAAAAAGTTTTGCATGAAATTAAAGGTATATTTATTAATGCTTTTGAAATGGATGATGTGAATGACACTTCACCTATCTTGGAATAACTCATTAAAATTGTTAAGATGGTGAATAGTGATGACAATGAGGAAAATGAAAAACTCATGCACTATTCTGAGAGAAAGTTTGAGACCAAGGTACTTGAAAAGGTCTCCACCAAAATAGCAGTAAAATAGGTAGAACTTTATGCTTGAGTGACTAACTTAGAAGAAGTTTTGCATAATGTTCATTCTTTGTACAAGAAATTATGTAATGTGGAAGAATTCACTAAGGACAATCAAGATTTGATTAACAAAATGCAACTAGACTTTAAGTCTATCAGTCATTCACTGAGCATGGATGCAAACTCCAGCTCCATTCACTTCACTAGGTTACTACATGCACAAGAGAGATTAGCCGAGTTGATGGCTAATGATCAGAAAATAAGAGCTAAGATAATTTCTATACAAACATCATTAATACCTCATCTAGAGATTATGCAGAGGGAATTAGCAATGACAAAGGAGTTAGTACAGAGAGACCCTCCTCTCTCTATTGTCGTGAGATTAGTTGATCTAGCTACCCAACAAGAAATAAAAATATAGGTTTTGGAGTTTGTCAGATTAGGATGGGACAATGCATTAGCTATGATAATGCAACTTCATAAACCATTTTTGGATAAGTATTTTCTCACCCCTACACCCGAACAACTTCAAGTGAAAAAAACAAGGGGGAAATGATATGCCATGATAGTGACAAGAATAAAGGGAAAATGAAATGAAATGACACATACAGAGAAAATACAGTGAGGAATGTATATCATGGTATGACTTAGGTATGGCATACTATTTTGTAATGTATAGATTCAGTTGTATGTCAAAGAGTCTTATGTATGTATATGTAGAATCTTTTGCAGACCGAGTCAAAGTATTAGGGGTAGTAATCATATTACTAAGTACTCTTGTTGTAATGTAAATGCCATGAAAAAGTGTTTTTTCCACTAATGTCAAAGGGGGAGATTTTTTATCCCTAATTTTTTGTGTCCATTAGTATCTAGCACTTAGTCATTTTCTAGGCAATATTGGTTGGTCATCACTACGATCGAGCCATCTTGTAAAGGTTGAGTCATGGGTAAACTTGTACATTTATCATGTAGCAGTTACCGCCGAGCAAGTCAAAGGTCATCAAGTAATTTAGTAATAGCCAAGTAGTTTATGTTGAGTTGTATGGAAGTGTCAGTGTTGAGCACCAATATATGAAGAACAGTTAATGTTGAGTGTCAAAGACTTCATATGCCAAGCAAGCTAGTTTTGACATATGTGTTTATAATGACACAAACACTTTGGTAAACCATTTTGGCACATATATAGAATATTTAATAATTTTTGAGGGAATCACATAGATGATTATTAATTATATTTGTAATCATTAATCCCTATATAAGCTATGTAGCCTATCAAATTAAGGGAATGCTTAAGAGGCATAAGTAGAGAATCTAGATCGTTGATCTTGATCTAGGAAGTTGATTTGTTGTCTATATAAGATGAGATCTTAAACCCTAAAATATAGTATGCATGTGTATAAGTGGAATGAAGGGGATCTCATACATAGAACAAAGAAGTATTTTGATATAGACTAAGATCAATCAGAGTGACCGAGAAAAGAAGTGAAGGGAAGAACAAAGATATATTTTATTGAGGAGATCAAACAAATATTGGAAGGAGAAGATAAGTTATCAGAAATCACAGTGAAAACCAAAGGATTAGGTAGTGAGACATTTTAGCAGGTGAATTAGGGTAAATATATTAACATAGTGGTCCTCACATGCCTATGTAAATCTCTTAACCAAGTGCTTACTTTGTTGTAAGTTGTAAATTCTTTAACCAAGGTAGATTGTATAAGTCTATAAGATCTTAATAGGTTAGACCCCTCACAACGTAGATCATCAATTTATGACCAAATTTTTTAGCCCTAATAGGAAAAATTTAATACCGTAGTAGTGAAGATTTCTTGGTGTCATCCCCACCCCAGTTTTACCTCTCAAGGGTTTCTGGGTAACCAAAATTTTTGTGTTATGTGTTTCAATTTTATGGATGAAGATTAGAATGTTAGATCTATTTTAGTATTGAATTTTATGTTTTTGATAAGTAAGTTGAATTTGTATGAATCAACTCTAGCTTTCTTCTTGCTAAATATCTTTTTCTTGCAAAACTACTTCTTGTCTAGTTTCCCAAAACACATTCTCTATATGTAGTGTTAGCAGTTTTCACAATCTTAGGTAGATTTCTGATAGCATTATTGTTAGATGCCTTTACCATGTTATCAAAATTGATATGAAAAAACCTTCTAAGCCATAACTAAATATCATCCATATTTACAACAAAAAAACTAACATCAGTAGTGTTCAACTAAAATATATAACCTCTGGTCTTAGTACCAAATGCGATCAACTCTCCATTGGCTCCTCTAATAGATAAATGGCCATCCTTGAATTCCAAATGATAAACCTTATCCAAAAGATGTCCAACACACAACAATTTATTCTTTAAACCATACATAAATAGTACATCATCAATGTGCTTTTTTCCATATAAATTAATTGATCCTTTACCAAAAATCATCCTAGGAGTATTATCACCAAACCTTACAACTCCACCATCAAACTTCTTTAGCTGAATAAATCTATCCTTGTCACCGGTCATATGGTGTGAGCATCCATTATCAATTATGCAATCAATTTTCCTATCAACATGAGAAACTAAACCTTTTTATTCATGGACATGATCCTCTTCTTTGATAGAAATGAAACCCAAAACATCATTGAATTCATCATCTAAATCTTAAGATCCATCACTAGCATAGTAGAATTCTTATCATTCTTGTACTTTCCATATTTAGGCTTATGCTTAGGTAGTCTAGTAGGACATCTAGATGAAAAATGACCAACCTGATTGCAATTAAAAAATTACAAAGGTAATTTCCCTTCAAACTTACCTTTACCTTTCCTTTCTCTCCTAGCGACTAGGACCATGATTTTCTCATCGACTTGGTTGTGTAGCCTTTGAATTTATGCCCATTCTTCACCATATTATCCAATATCTTTTTTGTGCTTGTTTTTTCTACTAGATCAATCACCAATAGATACATTTCTTTGAACATTAGCCTTAAATGTTATTTCTACCTTAGGTAGTTCATCCTTTAGCTCTACAGTCTCAAATGTAGTCAAGTTAGCCACTAACATTTCTCAGGTGAAATCCTTGTATTGTGGTATTGTATCCTCCAAAGAAATAACTTTGGGTTTGTAGGTAGGAGTCATAGATCTCAAAATATTTTCTATGACTTCATCTTATGTATAAGTACCTCCATTTTTTATGATTCCAATCACACATTTAAGTACTCTCTGAACATACATCCTTACTGTTTCATCATCCCTCATCTGCACTGTCTCCATCTTTGTTCTCCAATTATATAACTTTTTTCTCTTAGTGTATTCATCTCCGTCATAAAGTACAATTAGTATTTTCTAGACCTCACTTGAATTTTTTAGATCTCTGATCTCTATAAATTCAGCATCAGATAATGCATTAACCAAACCTTTCTTTGCAACAACATTACACACAAACCTTTTCCTTTCTTCTTTAGTAGTAGTAAGTGTCTCAAGGTATTCTTCCTTTATGATAGGCACATATTTCCAAGTAATGAGCCAATATTAAAATCCCATGCACATCAAATGATTCTTCATCTTCTCCTTCCATGTGTCAAAATTATCTGCATCAAACTTAGGACTCTCCTTCCTGAATAAGGCCATCGTGATCTTTACCTCAAGCTGTTAAGCTTCCTGACTGAGGACCAAAAGCTTTGATACCAATTGTTAGAATAGAAGTGTCCTAATCAAATGAGAGGGGGGGAGGGTGGATCAGTTGATGCCAATAAAGAATACTTTAAATTTTATCTTCAAAGTTATTTCTAAAAATAGAATACTGAACTGAAAAGTAAATGCAACAGTAACACGCATACACATGAACACCAAGATTTTTTCTCGAGGAAAACCCTATTAAGGGAAAAACCTAGGTGGGGATGGTACCCACAAATATCTGCACTATGAGTATAATAACCCATTTAAGAGCTCTAACCCTATTAGGAGCTGAGTATTAGAATAGGTAGGTCCTAGTTAAAGGACAAATCTTGTCAGGAGTCTTTTACAATGTGATCCTTATTAAAGAGTCAACACTACTAAGATTCTAGACCTTCTAGAGGCAATAACCTTGTTGAGGGTGTACAATAGATCAACCTGATCAAGGGATTTAAGAGTTAAATCCAACCTTAGGTTCTCCAAACCTCATAACTTCAAAGGTAAGACAATTCTGATCTAAAACTGCTTCCAGTACTCAAGCATTTCCAAGCAATCTCCATCTTGTGTCCAAATTCACAACTATTGTTCTCAAAAAAGAAACCAATGTGGCCTCAATCTCGCATTCACCTCCACAATTTGCATATGTAGTTCTTACAATATTTTCCTTCCATATTTTCCAAGGATCTCAATCCTTATATATAAATTACAACAATTAAATCTAGGTCGACATACATAGGATAAACCTAGTTTACAAAATATAAATAGACCCATGCTAAGATGCACATGAAACCTCTTACAGTGTTACAACATAACAATTACATCAATTTATCATCCTAATTCATAAATCAAGCTCTCTCATAAATGTACTTGAAACATATTCCAAGTCACCCTCCAAATAGGTCTTCGCTAATACACACGTCATAGATGATGTCACCTATATGATCAGAACTCCATATAATTGAAATAAGCTCTCTAGCTGG